>VHZZ01013075.1:14158-32552 GCA_009801015.1 Silene noctiflora | reverse complement strand
TGGGGCCATACTGAAATGAATGAATTTTTTCTCCTTCAAATCAGGGACCAATGAAATTGTTCTAAATGTTTTCTCTTTTATAGTAAAGAGATTGTGAATTTTTTAAATATTTTTCTCTTTGTTATGGATTTTCATATTAACTTCGTGTGAGTTATAAGTCTCAATCGGTTTTCTCTTTCATTATTGTTTCGCTTTTATCGGATTCAAAGTCGGAGTAACAATGATAACTACTAATCTTAGTTCATTTACTCTTAGGTGATACTCAAACTTCATGTGTGTGTTATAGGCTTCAATCCGTTTTCTATTTCGTTATTAGTTTGCCTCCATCGCATTGAAATCAGAGTAAGAACGATAACTAATAATCTTAGTTTATTTACTCTTAAATGATACCCAAACTTCATGCTATTATCATAGGCTTCCATCCGTTTTCCCTTTCGTACGCCTCTATCATATTCAAATCAAAGTAACACAGCTAACTACTAACCCTAGTTCATATACTCTTAGTGATAGGCATACCTAATCCGCATATTGATCAATATAAATTCGACTTAAGAAACTAAACTAGAAATGTACTATCGAAGTTAATACTAACTTAAATTTGAAATGTTGGAATAATGATGTTTAAGGCAACGGCTAATTTTTTTTTCCCCCGAGGATCATATTTATGTGATTACTTTCTTTTATTATTTTACAATTACTTATCATTTTTTAACTTATATTCGTATTAGATACTTCTTTGTTATCAATTTGTTAGGCATTAAATTCTGCGTAAGAAATAGTTTATTCGTGAAACAAGTAATTAGCCTTGTTTGGTAAGCAGTATACCAGGTGAGATTAGACCTGGTAAAAGAGTCATTTGGTTCAGTTTCGGATCGGGTTAAATTAGTTAAATTTAAATTAGCCTGACTTTGGTTTCGGTTCCAGTTTGATTTTGAGTGAGTTCGTTTAAGTTTGTCACCTCAACCGGTTTGTGCTATTTCCCGTTAGGAGCGGATCAGATCGGGTAAATATCAGTTCAGTTCAGTTGTCAAGAATTTTCTTGAGTTAAAGGATAAAAAATCAGTTTAAATGTACGTTATACTTTTTAATTAATATAATACGGAGTACTTCCTAATGCATTAATAAACAAATAATTAATTGGCACAATCCCTAAAATGAGTATTTTTAATGAAAAAAATATTTTTAATTTCGGTGGTTCAATTCTTATCATTTCAGATATATTTGGATTCGGGTATCATTCAGTTATTATTGAATGCAGTCAGTTCGATTCAGATTTAATCGAGTTTCGGGTACTTTTAAGGATACTCATCTTATCTGGTGTTCGATCGATTATAGATTCAGATATTTCCGATTAGTTTTTGATTTTCGGTTTTATTTTGTCAGGTTTACGCGAGATTAAAAGATTTCGGTTTAAATATAAGATTGAGCAATCAATCTACTAATTTCATATGTTTGATATACGACATTTTGTGAAACCGTATTAGCCGAAATCTACTTTTCTTTGAATCTGCTAATTATCAAACAACCTTTCTTAGTTCTGCTAATTTAATTTGATAGTCAAACCTACTACTAAAATCTAATAATCGTATTTTGCCAACATTTTCCGATATTATGATCGAATATGTTTTTACCGTTCGACAAATAAGAACGCCATCTTATATTTATAAACCAAGGGATACAATCTTGTATTACAAAAGTCTCTTAATTACATGCATACAAGAATCTTATTCAAATATTTGTCCTAACTAAAATTATTGTCCTTAAAAAAGTTGAACCTATAACATTGTTTATGTGACAATGTGACATACATACCAAATTCCCAATCCTCATCCATCCAAGGTTGTACAATGCAAATTTAAAATCACATGCATTAATAATTTTAATTTTTTTTAGGGAAATGATATTGTTATTAATTACATCATTTTCTGTGCAATGTTGTCATAAATTCCTATAATAATACCAAATTTGGAAAGATTTACCTCCTTAAATACAACCCTTAGGGCTGTATTTAACATTATCCTTTTTTTTACCCATGAGCTCTTAGATTAACTGTCCTAGTGGTCCTACCCGGCTCGAATCCGGATGGTTTACACTAAAACAAATTATTTTTGAAAGCACACAAGCATTAAATATATTCATAGCATACACACATTTCTCCTAATATATGAATAGTTCCCATACTTCCACCTCTATTACCTTCTTCCTCAACTTTTCTTTGTATTTAAACACCAACTAACAATACCCACTTCACACTCCTTCCTTAACTCATTCTTACACCCTCTTCTCTTATTCTTTCTCTCTGTTTTTTTTGGTAGATAAGAATAAATATTATCAGAAAAAAAGGCAGGTGAAATTTAGACAACCCATTTTTGACTACCATTCTTCAATTCAGTGCACTTGTTCCCTTAAATCCTTACATAATCATAAATAATTTCAGAAAAAGGGGGAAACAATGAAGTATATTAGATCAGGAAGCTTCAAAAGGCTGTTTTCTTTTGGTAGAAGAAGTACAAGTAGCTTAGAAGATTCATGTTTTAATGAAGAAGATGAAGACAAACCTAATTATTCTCAAGTTTATTCTTTACATTCACAACCTTCTCAAAAACCCATTTGGAAATGTTATTCCTTTGAAGAAATTTTTGTTGCTACTAATGGGTTTTCCCCAGGTTCATTTCTAGCTCCTACTTATTGTTCTTTTGTATAATTTGATGTTCGAGTATGTCTTGAATGAGACCGTCTAATAACAAAATATCGTTTACAAACTCGACCCGAAACCTTTAACTAATTGGTGTTATCTTAAATGAGACCTTCCAGAGGGAGGGCTAGTAGGGACGGTCGTCTAGAAAAATGATAAATATGCATTTATAAGCAAATATCTATAGAGTACTACTTATCTAAGGTATTAAATAATGGTTAGTGATAGATTAATTTTTGATTTATTTAACATTATAATTCTCTTTTTTTTTTTTTTTTGGGTGAACAGAAAATTTGGTGGGAAAAGGAGGGTATGCAGAGGTGTACAAGGGAAAATTAAAAGATGGTAAAATGGTGGCAGTAAAAAAGTTGAACAAATCAAGCAATGAAGAGAAAAGAGAAAGAGAATTCTTAAGTGAGATTGGTACAATTGGACATGTTTACCATCCAAATGTGTCTTCTCTTTTAGGTTGTTGTATTGATAATGGCCTTTACCTTGTTTTCCCTTTCTCTCCTTGGGGCTCTGTTGCTTCTCTTCTTCATGGTATGTATGTTTTTCCAACTTTCAGGATATAAGTATGTTCTTTGTATTTTTGTACGTATTACACTATTACATTAAATGGGTAATACTTGATTATAAGATTTTGATTTTAATTGTTATGCAATGTTAAATTCAAATAGCTTAGGATGGCAAATGGTTTTGCATTCAAGTGTCAAATTGAGTTATTTTATAGAAAATAGTCGTTGAATTACGTAGTATATATGTATTAATAGCAATGTTTAAAAGAGTGTTAGAAATGTAAACATTAGATAACATTTTCTTTTACAAAAAAAGGGGTTTATAAATTATTGTTGATGTTAAATATTGCTATTGTAGTGTATTTGAATATTGGTGATATGTAGATGCAAGTATTCCTCCAATGGAGTGGAAAGTGAGATACAAAATTGCAGTTGGAACAGCCAAGGGGTTGCATTACTTGCACAAGGGATGTCAAAGGAGGATAATTCATAGAGATGTTAAAGCATCTAATATATTGCTAACTCAAGATTTTGAGCCCCAGGTAGGTACACCTTATTATATGTGTAGTTGGTCTCACACTCTCTCACCTAGCTAGAAAGTATTGTGATACGAATCTAAATCAACTCATTTATTAGGTCGGTTATCGTTTAGTTATCCGTGAAGATGAAGTCGACTAAAATGAGTGAATTGTATATGGTAGATATTTTGTTATGTGACATATGTACTTGGAAATATATAGATATCTGATTTCGGGCTAGCAAAATGGCTTCCAACAGAGTGGAGTCATCATTCAATAGCGCCAATAGAAGGGACAGTTGGGTACGAATTACTCTTCCTCAAAATATTCATTTGCTTCATTCTAGTCCATATAACCTACACCCGTGAACATTTATTTTGTCCTTGATACACTCGTTTCCATTTACACACATATACATACAAGACTCCATATCTTCTTATAAATAATTGTGCAGTCTTCAATGTCCTACGTACATTGCTCATTGCTCTGCTTTTTAACTAACACTATCTCAACACACTACTTAATTTATCTTTTATTTTTTCATTTAGCTTTTATTTTTTCTCGTATCAACTATTTCAATTGAAGGTGAACAAAATAACAAATAGTTAGGACTTAGGATGAATGGAGTAATTTAATTACCCCGTATAAACTCATTTGTTTTGTTTCAGTTTGGTCACGTATCATGTGTTAGATATTACAACACGCACATTCCCAAGTAACATATAATTAAGTTTTGAGATTTTATAAAATTGTAAGAAATAATACTTGTATGAAAAATATATGGATGTGGTACTACATTTGATCGAAAAAGTTTAACAAACTCGGTGTGGCAAATACGCAGATACTTGGCACCAGAATATTTTTCTCATGGGATAGTTGATGAAAAAACAGATGTATATGCATTTGGAGTCCTTTTGTTAGAGCTCATTTCAGGCAGGAGACCTGTGGATTCCTCTCATCAAAGTTTACGCACTTGGGTACGAAAGATAATGTCAATCAACTTGTTTTGTTAATTCACTATATATAATTAGTCGGTGGAACAAGTAATGACATAGTCATAAAATGTTTGTAATATTAAATATAGTCATAAAATGTTTGTAATATTAAATATCTTAACTATGAAAGCTAGAGAGGTCTTAGATTATCTTACACTTATGATTTAGGTTTAAACGACATCGACAAGAAGGTGTTTTAATCACGTTTATTGTACATGGAGGAATATGGGTAGTTGTTTGTGGTTTCTTGTGGGTTTTAGCTCAGTAGATTGACTTATTTTTATTTTGTTGGCTAGCAATCATTTAACTAATGGATAATTGTGACAGGCAAAACCATTTCTCAAGAGAGGGGAGATTGAAAAATTGATTGACCCAAGACTTGGATCCACCTATGATGACTTAGAAATTAGACTACTTGCCTTTATTGGATCGATTTGCATTCGATCTTCAACACCTTGGAGACCTACCATGAGTGAGGTAACTTCATATTCTCTATAAAATAAATGCTTTTTTAAGTTTTTCCGATAGTTAATCCAACGCTACTTTTTTTAATACATTGATCTATCATTTTAACTAAATGAATAAGAAATACTCCGTATGAATCAATGCCTAACAAATTCAATACATTTTTAGTAGCTCAAAACTACACAATAGATACGCTCTACACTCATTTAACAAAGTTGCTAAAAAATCCAAATAAATAATTCAACAGCTTGTTTCATTGTAAACTGCCACTATTCATCTAACGTTAAAGATGGATAGTGACCCTCTCATAAAATACAAGTGGGAGGGCAAGTGGGGGTATCCATTTTCCACCCACTTGCACTACCCACTTACATTTTGTGAGAGAAATATTATCCGTCTTAAACTGTAGACGGATAGTGTTTGTTTACAAAGAGAATTTGTGATAATTCAAACGCAGAAAACTATTTACTTTGAAATAGTTTTCATAAGATTAAAAGATCCACATAATAACAAGATGATAAGTTCCAAAATACTGGATGACTAACTAACAACCTCTCTTTTCTGAAAAGACTCCCCTAAGAAAGGTTATGGGTGTTAACATGCTACGTGTATGTCCATTGTGAATTGAACCCACTAAACTAAATTATAAGTAATTTTGGTGACTAGTGAATTATAATACAAGTGAAGCTTGATTGTTTGGATTTAAGAGTTGTTGTTCAACTAAAATCCAAGAGAGTACGTGGCCAATGTCGCCCTTTCCTAAATCCTAACCTCCAAAATTTGAGCACCAGCAATGTCCTAAATTACATGGCACTCGTCAGGGGCGTCTTAAAATAATCCGAGGTCTGGTGCGAGAAAAAAAATGAGGCCCCAAAATTACTGTCAACTTTCCATTTGCTTAACAAATAAAAGTACATAAGTAAACTTTGATAACCAAAACCTGCATCATAAATAAAGGTAGTGAAATCAACCAAAAATCCAAAATAATCATGAATATAAATGGTATTATGATAATGCTTATTGCTCAGATAAATCTAATTACTCATAAATTAATAATTATTAATCCCCAAATTAATTAAAATAGAAGAGTAGAGAACCGGGAGGTCTACATATGAAAGATGCTTGCTTTAAATTTAGGAATGAAATTAGAATAGCACTACCTAATTACTCTAGATTTATTTAGGCATGAAATTAAGAATCGACCAAAAATTATCCTGAGTWAACCAAAATAATCATGAATTAAAAACGAACTGAAACTAAAACCCATAAAATTAGAGAGGAATTCCTACCTTRTCTTCAGATTATTTCTCCTTGATAAACCTTTRGGCTTGAAAGTTATGAATTTGAGTTGTTTTCATTAAAAAAATAGTACTCTATATTAGTTAGATCTTTAATTATGTGGGTAATTTGATTGAAGGAAAACTTAAAACTATTGTAAATTGGTGTGAGGATTGAAAGACATTGGGAAAGAWAAAATCTCAAATTATTGGGAAGGAGGAAATTAATTAAAGGGTGATATTGGGAAGGAGAAGAAGTAAAACGCCATACTATCAGTTAGTTGTAACTTTTATTTTTAATTTTTTTAATTTTTTTTTACACAGTAAAAATTATGAACTTGGCCCCAAATTTTGGAGGCCCGGTTCAGCCGCCCTGGGCCTTAGATGCCCCTGGCACTCGCCCCTGCAGCTGCTTGCGATCCAAAATTTTAAGGTTTTAAGTTTTTACCTTAAACCCTTACCCATTTATCCCCCTAAGATTTTTTGCCCCCTTGGTGTCAATTTCTAGCTCCGCCACTAATTATTGTTTTTTTTTTTTTTTTGAAATAAGTAATTATTGTCATTTGTAATGAGGTGTATAACATAGAATATAGTTGTTGCATTATATGAGTTGTTGTGTAGTTATTATTTTGATTTCAACAGAAGTTACAACAAAATTTAGGGCAAGGTTTTGACAAAATTTTGCAGCTTAAACACAGATAAAAGGAAGTCATAACAAACATCATGAATAGTAGCCAACAATATTGTGAAAAAATGGAAGCATTTATTTCAATTTGCTAAGGACAGAAACAGAAATAATAATAACTGATTACAATTTACAACACTTTCCGTTTACTTATAGAAAATCGATATTGTTGGGGTTTATGTAACCATTGCACATTTGAAGTTGACAAATTATGTTGCACTTGTTTAACATTAGGTACAAAGTAGCTTTAATCTTATGTTGATTGATAAATTTAATTTGGTAGATTTATAGTAATAAATATTGATGTTAATAGGACCATAAACTTATGTTACGTTGATTGTACGTATCAAGTTTATAGAAAAGTTTATAATAATTGGGGTAACTTATTAACTTATAGGTGGAACGATGTTGTCACGCATTTGAAAAATTGTAATTAACATATGTTTGAATTACTATATATATATATATATATATATATATATATATATATATATATATATATAGGTATTGGAAATAATGATGAACGGGGAGATAGATAAAGAGAGATGGGAAATGGCAGAGAAAGAAGAGCAAAATGAAGAGGAATTATGGGATTTTGAAGATCTTGAATGTGAGTTTGACGACGATACATCTTCATACTCGACGACATCGTTACATGATTATTCAATATCTGCCGGAAGCTCGTAGAGTTGAGCCACTTAATTGGCGATATACTTGTCATGTAAATAGATAGTCTGGAAAGATGATTGATTGGATTAGTTTAGATTAGGTCTTTTGTATTAACTTGGTCTTTTGTAAACTAGATCGATTTATTTCTCATTATTGGCTAGATTATATGAACAAAATCGAATTGAAAGGAAATATATTTTTGATTAATAATTGTATCAAATTAATGTGTTAATAACTTGTGGGATCAACCAGATAAAAAGGTGAACCAAATGCACATTTGTTTTTCTACTAAACCAACTAAGGGAGTATACTAACATCAGATTAGTTAGCCACGAGACACATGTCAGGTCAGGTAGCATATTACAAAGTTGAAAGTTAAAGTTGCAGGACAAACAATCCGCCACGGCTACAAAATAGTGATTGCGAGTGCTTCCTACTCCCTGCCAACTTAACAAGATAATAACATTAAATATAGTCATTATCCTATCTACCTCTTGTTAATCGAGCTACTAAAGCCCATTGAGCAAGCTTGTGATGATACAGAGTACTTCTTTTAAGACAGCCCGCACATTAACTTTTTTTTATCCTTCACTCATCTCTTGTACAAGTGATTCGCCTATAAACTATTTTTCTTAAAGTAAAAATGAGACATCAACATAAAAGCAAGAAGATGGGGAGTACTTTTTTATTAGATTTTCATAAATTTAGTTGTATGTTTAGAGATATTACAGTTAACATTTCTTCTTTATCAAAGAAGCTACTTGTACACCTACAGTTCATATAATACAAGTAATTAGGTACTAAGGTTTGTTGAACTAGCGTATTATTACATGCATTATCCAATTCAATAAGATGAGAATATTGAGTATTTGAGATGGTGTCGTATTTCGTATATTTGTGTTAGTTGGAGCAGGCGAGTATGATAAGTAAGAGTTAAATATGTTAGTTACATCCTCCTAATTATTCGTGTGCCTCTTAAGCATCCTATATTTGGTGGAAGGTCAATTAATTTAATTAATTATGAGGACTCCTAAGTACTAACAGATAATGAAAAAACTAATGGGCATGGCCCCATTGTGGTGGCATTAAGGGGGATCCTATGTCTTACCTTCATTTTCATTCCCATCATACATGATTGGTTGCTAGTTTGCTACTCACTACTCTAGCAAGACAAACAAATGTGATACTAGCTAGCTAGATATTTCTGCATTGTAACATCTCAACTCCCAAGATTATTTGGAAGATCTTAAATTCATGAACTACCCTGGCCCGCATGCAAACGAATATTTTTCTCTAATTCTTCAAAGTGGGATCCTTAGATATGAAATTAATACGGGTTGGAACTTTATTTCAACAAAAGATGTGGATGAGTTTCAGCTCGTCGAGCCTTTGGGATCAACACGGTCAAATTTGGCCCGTGCTCCATTAAACTGAGCTCAAGCACAAGCTCGGGCCGAGTTTGGCTAAATCTAAGCCGGTCCTTTTGAAAAATAAAATGTATCTAGTTAAACTCATAAAAATGAAAAAATGAAAGAATATTGATAAAGCGAGGTTCACCCAAGCTCAGGCCAATCTTAAGCTTTTTTTTTTTCAACTGAGCTTGAGCTTCAGTTTTTTTAGGCTTGATGAATTTTAAACCAAGTCCGAATACATGAGACTATGAGAGCTCATGCTTAGGCAGGCTCGGTTGTAATCCTAGGCTCAACTTATATGAAGCTTTGATTGAATTGTTAACATAGTGACGTGGTACACTTTATCTGCCTTTCACTTTAGACGCAGAAAGATTAGCATACCAACGTAAGCTAAACAGCATGCACTAAACAGAAAAACGTTAAGGTGTCTAACATCAATTGATTGATTCCAACTAGTATTGCAAGTTTAGTCAAGTTTTTAATTACTCTTACTAGTTGCATGCTTTATGCTTTTCTTGGGACAAAATACTTTGATTCTTCATGCTTGATGCTTGATGCTTGACCACCTCGATTATGCATTCATTATCTCCTTTTACTTATTATTACTACCGACAAACTAAATTAATCCCACCACAATATAAATCTCCATATATGATTCAGTTAATAATTCATGTAAAGGCAACATGATTACATTTCTGATTATATGATGCCAACTCCCCATTCCTTTCTTAATTACCTTTTCATGCAAATCTTTGTTGATTTTAAGCTTGGTTTATTAAGTTAAGTTTAATTCAATTCAATTTAAAAAAGTTTCAGTTTAAAGATTTGCGCATTAGTTTACGTCAAAGTTATGACAATATTTCCATTAAAATGCATCAACTTTAAAATTCAAGAGAAGCTATTGTGTCATTCTTATAATTAGAGTTGTGTATCGTAGCGGGCCAAACCAGCCCAGCCCGGCCTCGTGGGCCGATTTCCTGCATTCCGACAATTACTAGTGTCAACCTGGCCCAACCTAGTATCATCCTCGGGCCAGGCTAACACCGCAATTTTCTCAACCCGGTCCAGTCTAAACATTTAAAAAAATACATGACAGCTCGGTACTGACCCCGCTACTCAATGAGCGGAGCTTGGGCTAAACAAAAAAGGCCTAACACTAGCCCGACCCAGCCTGATCCTCATTTAGTATCATGCCTAACATGCGGCTCCTCACCCTTGGGCTGCTGCACTCAATCCGGCCTAGTGCACAATTCTACTTATAATGTTCACAAATTGTTATATAAGACCAGTTTATGTGTAAGATAAGTCCAATTACAAAAAGCCAAATAAAATTAATTAATAAATTAGTACAAAAAATATTTTATTTTGAAAATCTAATGTTTTATATTGATAACTTATTTAAATGTGTCAGTATTACTCACAAGATATCGAGTTATTAAAATAAAATTAAAATACAATTATAATCTAATGATTAGTTTGGATTATTCTCCTATTAGGCCAGTCTTATATTATAGGACGGTCCTCTAGGAAACTTTGTAACACCCCCACACACCAAGATACCTTAACAAGAACTACCCCAATGTATAAAGGTGCTACCATTTCGGTTTTCCGAGGTAGAACGCATCATAGTAACCATAATGAAACAAGTTCAATAAAACAACTTTAATGTAAAAAGGATTACAAGTCTTAAAAGAAATACAAATCTCAAACTTCAAAAGTGATAACAAAACTGTAACGTGACTGTATTTAAACTCAGCGGAAGCTAGACTACAAAACATATGATGACTCAGCCTTGTCCGTGTCCCGCAAGCTACATCAACATCCATTACCTGCTAAGCCAACTGCTCACCATGCCCGACTGGATCACCAGTTTTGAAAACACAAAAACGGGGTCAGTCAACCGCATAACCAATATAACGATCATAATAATATAATCAAACACACATCCAATCAAACTGTAACAACCATCCTCCAAACTCCATAGTAACCAGTAACCGACTACACACTAAGGTGTGTAGCCCTGCCAGATTACCCAGCACAACAGGTAATCCACACAACCAGTGGGGACCGCAACCGTACCACCAAAATCCCCGCTCATCGCAACGAGCGAACCCATATCATTAATGTACACATACCCTTGTGACGGGAGCCACAAGAGGCGAACAAGGGGTTTGAACCATCTCCCGAAAATGACTCCACAACAACATGCAACAACAAAACACAATAATCTCAATCATAAACATAACCACAATAAACCATCACAATACACCTTATACCAATTATGCAATCAATTGAGTAGGGAAACCCCACCTTTTCGCAATTCGTCACACTGCAACCAATCATACAAATGCACAATAAGTACCACATCGTCACCTACAACAATGGTAACCAAACAATACTAATCACAACCAACACAATAAATCTCTACCCCTAACCCAACCCAAATTAGGGTTTGCATGAACTCTAATTAACAACCATAAACTGAAATAAGAAATACTAGAGACTTATCCACGCTATCGACACGGAAACGAAATGTAAGAACCCACAATCGATCAATCTAGGCTTAGGAGATGATGAGGGTGATTAGAGAAGAATGAAACGTAGTTTAGGTTTGTGAAAAAATGATTTTAGAAACTGATTACACGATATTTATACTTCTCTAATCACCTTAACCAAAACCGCGGAAATTAACGTAATTGAATCGGGCACTCGGTCAAGTACCTGACATACTCAACCGAGTACCACCACGCTCGGTCGAGTTCACCCAAAGCAGAATACACACTCGGTCGAGTATCCCCCACTCGACCGAGTTTTCTATACTCAGAAATCCGTGGTATTACAGTCTTCCCTCCTTAAAAACGAACTTCGTCATCGAAGTTCACACTCATACCTGCATAACATGCACACCTACCACCCACTATCCAACACCACTCAACTCTCATTCTCCATCCTCGACACTCTTACCCAACATCGCCTACCTCAACAACGCAACTCACAACATAGCATCAACCATAGAGAATTGCCATATCTAATTCCACCAATACAATTCCTCAAGCGAGAACGACTAACAAAATGAAATGTTACATTCTACCACCCTTAAAATGAACTTCGTCCTCGAAGTTTACTCACACTCAAAATTGTCACCACCCAAAACCGTCAATACTATCGCAACCATACCTACCTACAACCTTACTCCATAACCATACATACTACTACAAGCACCGCCATTGCCTTTAATAATATCAACCACAAGTCCATCCTTATTCTACACCCAGACTCAAACCTTCCAAATATACTGTAATATGCATAACCATCAAACTTTATTTGTCGCATCCTACTACTCTTAAGATAAATGTTACGTCCTCGTAACCCAATTAGTACAATTCCCTTAGCTATTCCTTCCCATTATCACCGTCTCATGTTACTGACAACTGAACATAGCTTCCACACCGATAACTAGTCCCATATCCAAGGCTCTATTTCTCTCTCTAACAGCTCTCATCCTTTTAATCTTTCTGCACACCATCTAACCTTTACCACAAAATCCTTAACATAATCACTACTTCAACTCTTCAACAATACCGCACGACCACATTCTTCTCTATACACGCACCTATCCCCACAATCATCACTCACGATCCACAAATTGTTACACACCTACTAGTCCTCAAATTTTCCTTTTTACTATCACCAAACTCATCCATAACTAACATGATACTAATTCCCAACACTTCATACTTACTACTCCACCAATTACTTGCCACAATTATGTCAACAAATGCTTTATCTAACATAAGATCGAAAGTACTCCAACAACCTCCCACAACTATGTTTCACCAACAAGATATCACCGTGACTATGACAACAATGACCACATGTGCAACCCTCTTCCATATTATACTCTACTTTCACCCAGAAGCCGAAAATCACGTGAAACAACAGTAAACAAAACAACAATATATATGCCCATACTAGACTGACATATACTTTCAGAAGTTTGTCTCATAAGTATCCCGCCTACTCCACCACAACCGATGACGGCATCGCAACACCCGCCACCAACATCCGCACCGCAGCGCGAAAGTAACCGTATCGCAACACGGAGTACTGTGCCCGAATCGCATCCCGGAACACAACCACCGCATTACTGATAAACCGAATCCCGACACAACGATCATCTCACGACTTATCCAACCACCCATTATCCTTCTTTTTCGATATCGTCTTACTGGATCACAAAACACCACATATTACACGGAATAACTAGATAACAACTTTATGAATATCATATCATACTACGACTTATGAGGTCAGAACCTCGCACAATCACTTACACACATCATAGACCCATCATCAAATCTAACTAGCCAATCCCGATCACGTGAGTTACCACTTGATAATAGATATTTCTCCTACGAGGTAAAACTCATATGCCCTTCTTAACACCTTTTTCCAATACGCATAATTACCATCACCTGGCCAATGTGACCATATAACCAATACTAAACTTCCGACCAACGCTCTCTATCTCAACACCTTATGCTCCCTCGCAACCATGAATACCAATTCCCTATAGCAAACTCCATTAACCATATCAACCATATTACCCCAATATCCATACTAATTTTGTCCGTGATCATCATACTCCCTTAACCTACCACCAAAGTCTAATACCATGCAATTACTCTACCAACTTCTTACTCCCTTAATTCCTTAAAACTCGTAACTGACATGTTGTCCTGAAGTTCCTATATAACCCTTAACTCACACACTCATGATAGTACCATGCAGCTCCGTGATTCCTTACTTTCATGTCCCATAACTTTTGTGAACATACACTCGACTTACTACCATCCTTCTTGTCTTATTACACTTGACAACACCCATAATCCACTCAACTCATTACTCCTATTACCCAGTTCTTTAGTAATCCGGTTACCTTCGCATGGCTCCAAAACTCAAATTCCATTAATTCGTATTAGCAACTTCCCATTCTTTATTATCAATAGTCTCTCTCCACATGCTACTCACTCATACTCACCACCACTAAGTCCATACTTTCAAGGATTACTCATTAATCAATTACACCTTTCCTTAATATCTCTAGAAATCATAATTCATCTCATATCGTTACCTTCCCAAAGAACTACACAGTAGACTCACCTCTTAATAACCTAAATTCCCAAACACAACCACTACATACAAATCCACATTGCGGCACCCATTGGTCTAAGCTCACTAAACACCATTCTTTTCCATTTTCTATCACGACCTTCCATTACACATATCCTCAACCAACATAGTCATAATCATCTCCCTCCAGAAATCCCCATATATCCCAATTTACCGCAATTCACATTCCTCATTTCAAACTTTTCATTCTTGCATTCCGCAGACTTACATTACCACTTACATCACCACCCGACCATATACGCTTATCACTACATTATTCAAACCCACGACTATATCACTCACCATACCTCACAAAATGTGCTCCTTACCTCAATAAACTCATCAACTTCACTTCCTCTTTCCACTATCCATCACAACCACGTATAACTACATGTCCTCCCCCACCAAACTCATACCCATCATAATATGGTACTCCCCACGTCATAGGATCCGATAACTTACGCATCAGGACCAACACATATGTAGAATAATGCTTTAAGAACCAAGATAAACGTAAACGCATAGCCTACGACCCAAAATAAAACAACTGCCCAAAGAAGTACTCGATCGAGTACCAGCAGTTACCCGATCGAGCACGAGTCACTCGGTTGAGTCCCATGCGTACGCGATCGAGTACTTCTACTCCAGAATCTGACCAGAAATCACACAAAAAATGTATTCGGTTGATTATTCAGCATACTTGATCGAGTATTCAGCATACTCGATCGAGTTACCAACTTCCAGTAGCTTCTGCCACAACACACACAGACCCAAACTCGGTCGAGTGCCAAGGAATCGGTCAAGTACGCTCTACTCGGTCGAGTTCCCTGCCACACTCGATCAAGTCATACTAAAATAGATATACCCCTTTGCCTTAACAACATACATATACCAACATTGCTACTTCACATGTTACTAAGTAAACAAAAGCTAAACAATAAACACCAAATTATGCCTCATATCACTCTATCACATTAAACATACATGTTACTCCACATTCATCCAATTCACATCACCACACTTCCACGCAAAATACTCATAAGGAAACATACATACAACGATCCCCTAGACACACCCCGTAGTGACCGGCTCGAGGTTGTAAGGGTCAAATTGCAACAATAAGATCCACCGTATCGAGCGTGGCTTGGACTCCTTCTTGATGAGCAAGTGTCGCAAGGCCTCATGATCCGTGTGGATAATAACCTTTGATCCCACCAAATATGTGCGAATTTTCTCCATTACAAACACGCTAGGAGCTCCTTTTCCGTTGTTGTGTAGTTGATTTGAGCATCATTTAGAGTCTTGCTAGCACAGTGAATCGCATGAAGCTTCCCATCATGCCTTTGGCCTAAAACCACTCCCAAGGCATGATCACCAGCATCACATATTAACTCAAAAGGCGAGCTCCAATTGGGAGGTTGGATGATTGGTGCGGTAACAAGAGCGTCCTTCAACCTATTAAAAACAATCAAGCAATCATTAGTAAACTCAAAGGGTAGATCTTTACCAAGAAAAAGTGTCAAAGGTCGGGCAATTAAGGAAAAATCCTATATGAATCACCAGTAGAAACCGGCATGGCCTAGAAAACTTCTAATTCCTTTCACATTGGTGGGAGGGGGCAGGGTTTAATTACTTCAACCTTGGCTTGATCAACTTCCAAGCCTTTACTTGACATAACGTGACCCAGAACAACCCCAGATGTCACCATGAAGTGATATTTCTCTCAATTTAAGACAAATCCGGTTTCTTGACACCTTTTCAACACTTTGGTCAAATTAGCTAGACGTCCATCAAAGGAAGTGCCTACAACGTAGAAATCATCCATAAAAACCTCCATTATATATTCCATAAACTCCGAGAAAATGGCTAGCATACACCTTTGAAAAGTACCTGGCCCATAACAAAGCCCAAAGGGCATGCACCTATAAGCAAAGGTGCCAAATGGACATGTAAATGTGGCCTTTTCTTGGTTATTTGGGTGGATAGGGAATTGGAAGAATCCCGAATATCCATCCAAGAAGCAAAAGTGGTTATGTTGAGCCAAACGCTCCAACATTTAGTCCATGAACGACAAAGGAAAGTGGTCCTTCCGGGTAGCTTTGTTCAATTTTCTATAATCCACACACATTCGCCACCCCGGCTACCTTTCTAGTGGGTATAAACTTATCCTTATCATTCTTGACAACCGTCATACCTTCTTTTTTGGGCACCACATGTACCAGACTCACCCTCCTACTATCGGAAATAGGGTAGATGATCCCGGAATCAAGTAACTTGAGGACCTCTTTTCTCACTACTTCTTTCATTATGGGGTTAACCTTGTTTGTGGCTCAATGGAGGATGTATCCTCATTTTCAAGAAGGATTTTATGAGTGCACAAAGAGGGACTAATCTCTTTGAGGTCACCAATAGCGTACCCAAGAACACTCTTATACTTTTTGAGCAAAGCAAGTAATTTTGGAATTTGAGTGTTGTCAAGTTCATTATTGATGATGACGGGAAAAGTAGAGTTGTCACCCAAGAATTCATATTTCAAGGAAGGGGGAAGAAGTTTAAGGTCAAAAGTAGGAGGAGGTGTGGAACTCTCTTCCTTCTTACCCACTTCTACCACCTTAAACTTTGCAATCTTGTCATGAGTCGGAGCAAAGTCCAACATCCACATATAAGCTAGGGCTTCAACATCTTTGTCACTCATATCAAATTCACCCATAAGACATTTCTCCAAAGGATCCATGGAAGAAGCTTTAGGGTCATGCTTCTCCATGGGATCCTCTAGAATGTCAACCATGTAGCAAGTGTCCTAAGTGATGGACTTTTCGTAGCCTTTGTGAGCTCAAATTCAACCGTTTCTTCACCCACTCTCAAAGAGAGTTTGCCACTATTCACATCAATCAAGGCACCTCTCGTGGCCAAGCAAGGCCTACCCAAAATTATTGGTACTTGGTGGTCCTACGACATATCCATCACAAATAAATCACATGAAATAACTAGCTTACTGACCACCAAGGGAACATCTTCAATAACGCCAAGGGAAAGCCTAACCGATCTATCGGCTAGTTGAAGCAAAATTCTTGTTGGCTTTAAGTCTCCTAAATCAAGCTTCTTGAAGATTGAAAGAGGCATAAGGCTCACACTTTCACCCAAGTCGCACAATGCTCTCTTTATAGCCATACCTTGGATAGAACATGGGATCGAGAAACTACCGGATCCCCTTCTTTGTGAGTGAGAATGGCACTATATTCATTGTTGAGATTTATGGTTTGCACTTCCCTACTCTTCTTCTTCATGGCCACAAGCTCCTTGAGGAACTTCCCATAGGATGAAATTTCGGTAATCATATCAAGGAATGGAATTGTGACATTTATTCCCTTCAATATTTCAATCAACTTCTCATATTTGTTTTCAAGCCTAGGAGTTGAAAGCCTTTGTGGAAAGGGTATTGGTGTAACATACTCCCTTAATGGTGGAGTGGATTCCTTGCCTCTTGTTGGAGTAGGCTCATCTTCCTTTGGAGGTTCAACTACCTCTACCTCTTTTTGTTTCTCAACTTCAACAACCTCCGGTTGCACTTTCACTTCACCCTCAACAACACTTTTCCTCTTCCATGTTGGGTTCTTCTCAACCTCCTCCAATTGCCTACCGCTTCTTAAGAACACCGCATTCATCTCTCGTGGATTCACCGTGTTACCCGGAAATTTCCCCGGATTTTGGGCAAGTAAGCTCAATTGTTGAGAGATTTAAGCAATGTGAGTCTTCGTGGTCTTTTGAGAGGCTCTCATCTCATCATTCACAATGACAAGGCTGTCGCAACCCTATCAAAAGTAACCAACAATACTCTAACTAAAGTAGCTAGGGAAGTCGGGATCGTATCCACAGGGAGACAAAAGACAATTTATTTGCTAATTCAAGTCTGTCGAGTAACAAACGGGGGGTTTTGCTTGTTTGATTAAAAACTAAGACAACTAAAATAAAGAGGATTAAAAGAGAG
>VHZZ01013071.1:0-11870 GCA_009801015.1 Silene noctiflora | reverse complement strand
CCGCATTTCATGATTATGAGATTTGGCAAATGGATGTCAAAACCACCTTCTTGGAAGGGATTCTAGAAGAGGAAGTGTACATAAAACATCCTGAAGGTTTTGTAGATACATCTAACCCTATGAAGGTGTGTAAGCTTAGGAAATCCATCTATGGTCTTAAGCAAGCATCCAGAAGTTGGAACCATTGGTTTGATCAAGTTATTAAACAATATGGTTTTTCTTGACTTGTTGAGGAGCCTTGTTTATACATGAAATTTAGTGGGAGTAAAGTTGCTTTCCTCATCTTATATGTGGATGACATATTTCTCATCGGGAATGTTGTACCGACGCTCACTTCCGTTAAGGAGTGGCTAAGGAAACATTTCCAGATGAAGGACTTGGGAGAGGCACAACGCATTTTGGGTATCCGGATCTATAAGGATAGGTCCAAGAGGATACTAGAATTAAGTCAAAAAACTTATTTGATAAGATTCTTAATAGGTTCAATATGAAGGACTCTAAGAGAGGCTTCCTTCCCATGGGTCAAGGGATTACTTTGAGCAAGTCACAGTCTCCCTCTACACCTGAGGAAATTGAACGCATGAAGACCATCCCTTATGCTTCCGCTGTTGGGTCTATCATGTATGCTATGATTGGCACTCGTCCCGACGTCGCGTATGCTTTAATCATGTCGAGTCGTTACCAACCAAGCCAGGTGAGAGTCACTGGATAGCCGTAAAGAACATCCTCAAGTACTTGCGAAGAACTAAGGATTCGTTCTTAGTGTTTGGAGGAGAAACTGAGTTGCGTGTAAGGGGTTACACGGACGCCAATTTCCAAAATGATAGGGATGATATGAAATCTCAATCTGGCTATGTCTTTATGTTGAATGGAGGAGTTTTTTGGTGGAAAAGCTTCAAGCAAAGCGTCACTGTGGATTCTATAACAGAAGCTGAGTACCTGGCAGCATCAGAAGCTGTTTGGATTCGGCAATTCATGGATGGACTAGGAGTAGTCCCTTCCGCCAATGACCCATGTCTAGTAATAAATCCAGACACATATAAAGGAAATACCATGTAATAAGAGATTACGTGGAAAGAAAGGAAATTGAGATTTGTAAGGTTGGGACAGACAACAATGTTGCTGATCCTTTAACCAAGGCTTTATCAAAGGCTAAGCAAGATGGACATGTAGTCGCAATGGGATTGAGACGAGTACCAATATTTGTTTAGATTATGGATATGTAAAATTGGATATTGTATCATTTTTATATATATGATAATCACATTCATTGTTTAAGTATTCTTTTATGATTCTTTCTTTTAGTAAGACTAATTTTAAATACTTTGTTTATCCGAATAGCATTGTGTGACAATGATAAAACTATTCAAGTGAACAAGATGAACTTTGTATTTTGTCCCTAATAACTTAATGAGGTGACGTCTCGGAGTGACTAGATTATAAGTCGATCGATGGTTGATAAATCACCATGGGGGTCATAGAGATGACTGATCGATTACATAGGCAGGTTATATTACACCGTGCTGGACAGTGACCACTGATAGAGTCCCTTAGTTCTATTATAGACGCCTAGTTGTGGCGGGGACTTCTATGATATTCCTATGAGTCGATTCTTTTGACTGGAGACTATTATCTGAGTCAGTGCAGTTTCCGAGTGACTGTGGTTTTTGTCCTAGGTCGTGCCGTGAAAGGAGGCCAAAGGGCATCTACTGAGTCATGATGATCTGTACTGAGCGAAGATAGATAAGGCATACAAGAATTGTCCACCCACGTTGGGTTAACATATCTCAGGGCCACTCGAGGAGTTGTGACTGGAAATGCGTGGCCACGCTCGGAAGTAATCTATGGTAGATTTTTTTGGTCTTGCAGTCACACTCCAGATCGAGAAAACCACTCACGATATGTTCATGTGCAAGTGMSACCTGAAAGATACCTTGCATTGAGTGGGAGAWTAAAASAGACAAGAAAATTGGTAACACATAACTTGTATCGGACAAGTGGGAGATTGTTGGAGAATGTGTCCTCCACAATAGTGTGTTTACATAATAAATCTCATTTTTGGAATACAATAAGGATATTTATTTTCATGATCCTCGTCAGTTAATTAACGTAAATCGATAACGGTTGGCTGACTAGAGTTTGACGTTATTGTCGTATGACGACGGTGATCAACTGACCCCTTTCGGTCACACCTATAGGAACGAACCCCAAAGTTAACTAATTTTGTGTATGAGATACAGTCTTATTAGTACCTTGATATATATACTGACTAAAAGTTAGTAGACGGAGTTATTTAGAGAGATTGAGTTTTGAACTCAGGCAGACGGAATTTATTATTTAATTATGTGATGATTAAATAATAAATTATTTGAGACGGGGTTCAGGAATTAATTGTTAATTACTAAATTTAGTACTGACTAACTAATGCGAATAGTGTTAGTACGTATTATGTGTATATGTAGAGTACGTGTACGTATAATGAGTGTTTTGAGACGGAAATAATCGGGAAAGGTTTTTATCGTAAAAGACGATAAAAATAGGACAATTACATTGATTTGTGTGACAAATCATAAAACTCAAAATGGACCCATTAAGGACCATTGTAGCCGTATGTTTTAGGGGTATGATTGTGTTTTAGACACAATCATTTCCTCTAGCATGCCAAAAGTGCTTTTGTTCTTCCCAAAATTGTTTTTTGCCTTCTCTATGTGAAAGCATGCACTAGAGACCAATTATTTCC
This sequence comes from Silene noctiflora, assembly GCA_009801015.1. Classification (NCBI taxonomy): domain Eukaryota; kingdom Viridiplantae; phylum Streptophyta; class Magnoliopsida; order Caryophyllales; family Caryophyllaceae; genus Silene; species Silene noctiflora. Next base: position 9,130 of record VHZZ01013071.1, on the reverse strand, counting down.
CTCACTAACCCTCTTGGCCGACCTCCTTATGTTGGCATGAGTAATTTTTACTCATTCCAACTTACTACAACCTTTGCATGTGAAAAATTAATTTTATCTCTCTAAAATAAAACCTCTCAATATTAGAAATATTTTACTAAGTGTTAGTATACTAACATTATAATATTTACTATTATTACTAATTTGTTAGTAGTAACATTTACATAATATCAAGGTTAATATAATTTGTATATCTAGTTAATATACATATTAGTTTTGGGAGTTTTTTTCTTGGTTGCACATTGTAAGGAGATCTTTTTCTTGGAGATTTTGTGGAGGATCATCCATTTGATATTTTCTCAAGAACAACCAAGATAGGTGATCTTAGTTGTGTCCTTAATTAGCCACATCCAATGTAAGGAAATAAGATTTCCTCCCTTTTATTTAAATGGATTTATTTTTATGCATGTTACATAGATTTTTTTTTTCTTTTGTAATTTGATAATCTAATTAGAGAGGTCTAATTAAGGTTATGGACTTACACACATATTGACACTTGCCATGGTTCTTTTCTATAGAATTCCAAGAAGAGCTAACTCCGCGACCGGATTGAACCGAAGATCCGAGGCCGAGGTTGACCGCATTGTGGAGCAAATGACTTTTTCAAGGAGGCCCTAAAAAATGTCACGAGGAAGGAGGTGGATGCCTCAACCACTAGAAACTCTATGGCACGCCACCGTCCCACCAAGTACGAAGGGGTTGTGGAGCCGAACCTATTCGGAAATTGGGTGCATGAGATGGAAAACATATTGGAAGTGGTTAGGTGCCCGGGCGATTTGAAGGTTGAGCAAGCGGCCTTGTACTTGGGTGGTCAACATGGCAATTGGTGGGTTAAGTAAAGATAGGCGATGAAGAAGTACTACAAGGCAGAGGGAATGGATGCCATCCCGTGGGATAACTTCAAGGCGAAAATGCATGATGAGTTCATACCGGAGCACGTGAGTTGTAAGCTTCGGGTGGAGTTCGACAACTTTACCATGACCGTCCAAGAGTACTACATCCGGTTTAACGAGCTTGCCACCTATGTTGAGGACTTACACTTTATCCCCCAATTCTTGGCCCTAAAGTTTGAGAGAGGCCTCACCTTGAAATTCCTTGAAAAACTCCTCGCGTGGGTGTTAGTTGATGTAAAAGATGTGTATTTATGGGACGGCAATGCCGAGCGCTTGTTCAATATGGCAAAGGAGGAAAAGGAGAAGGCCGGAGAAAAGAGGAAGGCCAAGAGTGAGGGCGGCGGTGGAAACCAAAAGAAGTTTAGTTATCACCAATCGAAATTACAAGAAAGTGGACCGAACGGGGGAGGCTATGCTCGACCAAGTGGTAATGGCATAAAGGCTATGAGTGAAGGAGGCGATTTGAGGTGCTTCAATTGTGACATAATTGGCCACAAGATGAGTGAGTGTACAAGCTATGGCGGAAGGAGATCAAGTAAGGGGTTTGGGCAAGGGAGCTCCTACCAAGCTCCCTCCCAATAGATGACCAACAACCGCAACTCCGGGTCGCGGGGCAACAACCGCAATCCCAACTATTCTTTCAATGGTGGTCGTGGACGTGGAGGCTATAACCGGGGAGCTCAATCTTAAAGAAGCAATTACAATGCAAGACAAGCAACGAATACAAGGTCGACTGCATCAGCTAGTACCGTTCAAGGGGCAATAAAGTCAAGCGTGAAATTCTTCGCCATGGGGAAAAAGAACACCGAGGAAGATGATCATGTTTTCTACGGTACATTTCTTATCAATTCTCAACCTTCTTTTACCTTATTTGACTAGGGAGCTTCCCATTATTTTGTGTCTAGAAACCATGTTTTGACCATAGGTTTAGGGGAGGGTGAGTCGGTGAAGGATGATGTGTCCTTGCCTTCGGGTGAGTCAATAGTATGTTCAAAATTGTACAAAGGAGTGTCAAGTATGATAGGGGGAGTGAATTTTCCGGTTGACCTTTTTGAGTTTCCTTTGGAGGGGTTTGAAGTAATCTTGAGAATGGATTGGCAAAGTAAGCATAGGGCCAACATATATTATCATCAAAAGAAGCTTTCTTTGAAAGGACCTAAAGGTGTTAGGGTTTCATACAAGGGGTACGTAGTCAAGCCCAAGGTAAAAGTTATTTCGGTAATGACCTTGAAGTCGTGTTTGAAGAATGGTTGCCCAATGATCTTGTGCCATGTTTGGGACACGAGTGTGGAGAGACCGCAAGCTCAAGACATCCCGTTAGTGAGGGAGTATGCAGATGTATTTCCAAAGGAATTAACCGGGTTGCCTCCTCAAAGAGAAGTGGAGTTTGGAGTGGACTTGAAACCGGAGGTGGGGCTAATCTCTAAGGCCCCATACAGGATGGGTCCAAAAGAATTGGAGGAATTAAAGAAGCAACTCTATGAATTGGCGGACAAAGGTTACATTAGGCTGAGTGTGTCACCGTGGGGTGCACCAGTCCTATTCGTAAAGAAGAATGATGGGAGTTTGAGGTTGTGTATTGACTATCGGGAGTTGAACAATGTCACCTTCAAGAATAAGTATCCATTACCGAGAATTTATAACTTATTTGACCAATTAAGTGGGGTCGGTGTGTTTTCAAATATCGATTTAAGGTCGGGCTACCACCAACTGAAGATTATAGACGAATACATACCAAAAATCGTCTTTAGGTCGAGGTATGGGCACTATGAATTTGTAGTGATGCCTTTCGGATTAACTAACACCCCAGCGGTGTTCACAGATCTCATGAATAAGGTGTTAAGTCCGTTCCTAGACATGTTCGTAGTGGTGTTCATTGAGGACATCTTAGTATACTCAAAGAATATGGAGGAGCACTTGAGGGTCGTGCTACAAATGTTGAGGGACCATCAATTGTATGCAAAACTTAGTAAGTGCGAGTTTTGGTTGGAAAAGGTGGCATTCCTAGGGCATGTAGTGTCGAAGGAGGGGGTATTCGTTGACCTAACCAAGATTGAAGCCGTGTCTAAGTGGGAGGCACCTAAGAACGTTATAGAGATACGAAACTTCCTTGGTTTAGCCGGATATTACCGGAGGTTTGTGAAGGACTTCTCAAACATCGCTAGGCCTTTGACAACATTAATGAGGAAGGAGAACTGATTCAAATGGAATGGAAGTTGTGAGATGGCTTTCTCAACTCTAAAATTGCGCCTAACCACGCCCTGATCCTAGCCTTACCAGAAGGGAGTGATAACTTTGAAGTGTACACCGATGCTTCCAAGAATGGTTTAGGATGTGTACTCATGCAAAATGGGAGGGTGATAGCCTATGCATTACGACAATTGAAACCATGTGAGGAGAACTACCCAACGCATGACCTAGATCTTGGAGTCATAGTGTTTGCCTTGAAAATATGGAGGCACTATCTTTATCGAGAAACCTTTAAGGTGTTTTCCGACCACAAGAGTTTGAAGTACATCTACACCCAAAAAGATTTGAATATGAGGCAAATGAGGTGCATAGAACTCATTGGAGACTACGACATGGAGATTGTGTACCATAAAGGGAACGCCAATGTGGTGGCCGATGCTTTGAGTAGGAAATCAGTGCACTCCTTATGTACTGCATTGTCAAAGATGCGGCTTAAGGAGGAAGTAGGCAAAATGGGGATTCATATGATACAGAATGGGGATGCAATTAAAGACTTGACACTAGAGCCCGAATTGTATGAAGAAATACGAGAAAAGCAAGGGACCGACACAAAAATTCAACAGTGGAAATGAGCCTTGGAAAGAGAAGAGGTGTCAAGGTTTGAGTTGCATGGGGACGGAAGCCTTAGATTAAAAGGGAGATGGTGCGTGCCAAAGGATGAGGAACTCAAGAGGAGAATTATGGGGGAGGTCCATAGCACACCATACTCGGTACATCCGGGTGGTGACAAACTACACAAGGACTTGAAGAAGAACTTTTGGTAGTCCAACATGAAGAGGGAAGTGGCGGAATTTGTGGCCAAGTGTTTGACATACGAAAGGGTGAAAGGAGAGCATAAGAGGCCACAAAGTAAGGTGCAACCTGTTGATATGCCGAAATGGAAGTGGGAGTCCATATCAATGGATTTTATTGCAGGGTTACCAAGAACTCAAAAGTGGAATAATATGATTTGGGTGATAGTGGATATGTCATACCCGTCCTATTAGGGACCCGTTGACTGACCTTAGACGCATGTTCGACCTTGGGATCCTTGTTGGATCGGACCTTGAGATTTAGCACCTTTGATTTCGGGGAACTCGATCCTCTAACTCCTTCGGTGCCATCCAGTACGGAGCCTTAGATATAGGCCCCGTTCCCAGTTTCAACTCCACACTAAAGTCAATACTCCTCCTCGACGGCAACCCCGGTATCTCCTCTGGAAATACATCCCCAAACTCCTCCACCACAGGAATCTCTACTGCTCTAGGCTCTTTCGACTGGCTATCCCATTCATGGCATAGGATCATGGGACACCCCTTCCTCAGATAAGACTTCAAAGTTATAGCTGCAATCAACTTGACCTTAGGTTTGATCACAAACCCGCGATAAGACACTCTAGTACCCCTAGGCCCCCTTAAGGACACCTTCTTTTGATGACAATCAATTCTAGCCTTATACTTGCCCAACCAATCCTTCCCGACTATCATCTCAAAGCCATCTAATAAAACTCTAGCAACTCAACTAGAAAGTCAACCTGTCTAATAATCATGGACACTCCCCTAAACAACTTTCCAGAAGCCACTGACTCCCCAGACGGTATAAAAAATTCATCTTTAACAGACTCAAACTCTCCCAAACCCAAAGACTTAGCATGACATGACGATACAAACGAATGAGACGCCCCCGAATCGAATAAAACAAAGGTAGGAACATTATTAACAAGAAAAGTASWWGTGACCACTTGAGCATCATCGACCGCTGCCTGTTTGTCCATCATGAATAGCTTCCCACTGCTCTTATGACCGCCTCCCTGAACCGTGTTAGCTGACGCAGTAGCCTTGGCAGTTGATGCCTGATTGACATTAACTGCCGGATGCTGATAGGACCCACCTCCATTGCGATTATACCCGCTATTGTTGCTCTGTCCACCTTGGTTGCTCCAAGACCCAGTTGGTTGGTTACTCGCATAGCTCTACGCCTGAGACTGCCTTTGAAAACCTCTCCCACCTGCACTAGTATACGCATGCCTCTTGTGGCCAACACCACCACAATTGAAGCATGTAATGCTCTAGTTAGCACCACCACTGCGACCACCACGACCGAACGAAGACCCTCCATGGAAACCCGATCTAGACGAATAGGCTCTATATTGATTGTGGTTGCCCCTCTTGTAGTTGGATTGGCCACCACCCTCACTCTCAGCCTTCCTTTTCTCTGAACTCTTTTCCTTAGTTTCCTTGGCCAGGCCGACCATCCTCTCAGCCCATCCCGCTCTCTCATAGACCTCCTGCACATTGGTAAGAGCCCCAGTCAGTAGCTTCTGCAAGATCTTGTAAGTCAACCATTTCTCAAATCGATGCGCCAGGTTGACATTAGTCAGTCCCATATCCGCAGCGTACCTCGACTTCTCATTAAACTTGTGATAGTACTCGGTCACTGTCATACCCTCGGTCATCACAAAGGAGTCAAAATCATGCCTCAGCTTACTACGAATGTGCTCCAGAACAAACTCATTCCTCATAGCCTTCATGAACTCGGACCACGGAATTGCGGTCTCACCCTGCTTCAGGTAGCTTTCCAACGCACCCTCCTTCACCTTATCCCACCACTCCCAAGGGGAGTGGAGTCCCTTAGGTAAAACGCGGCCTGTTCCACCTTGAACTCCTCTGGGCAATGCACCACCCTGAGGATATTCTCCATTTCCCGATGCCAGTTGTCGAGCAAGATCGGCTCACCCGTGCATAAGTAGGTTGTGGGATTGAAGCGAGCTATAGTAGTACTCATCTTGGAGAAGTCTACCCCCGTCTCTTTCTCTTTCCCAAACCTCTTGAGGGTCTCGGTGAGTGAATCTTGGTGCTCGATCATCTTGGCGATATCCTCAATGCTCATTTCCTGAGCCTTAACGTACGCGGCTAATCTCTTTGGCGGGCATGTCTTTGAGCTAGGGAAAAAGAGTAAACTTAAGCACATAGCCTACGACTCAAAGCAAAAGAATTTGCACCAAGACATACTCGATCGAGTACATACCCGTACTTGGTCAAGTATAAGAGACTCGATCGAGTTACAACGCACTTGATCGAGTAGCTAAACATCTAGAAGCAAAAGAAAATCTGACTCAAAACTTACTCGGTCGAGTTCAGATCTACTTGATGAGAGTAACGTCTACTCGATCGAGCCACCCACTTACTCGACCTAGTAACTAAGAAACAATGATTCTACCCAAATATCACCAAATACCCACTCAATCGAGTTGGCTGTACTCGATCGAGTTCCACCTACTCGATTGAGTGCCTCCTACTCGATCGAGTCATGCTTGAGATTACTCTACCCGCATGCTTAGTACAACAACTCATACGAAATAACATTTAAACATCATGTAAACACATTATACAGCACAACACCTTTATTCGCATGTTACTAATACCAATCAAGCCACAACATTATCACCACCAAATATACATTCGCATCATACTTCACATATTTCACCCAACATATATGCACTTCAAAGACAAGAAAAAACAGGTAGCGATCCCATGATACACCCATAGTGACCAGTTCGAAGTTATAAGGGCAAGTTCGCGACTTTAGGACGTCTCCCAAGTCTTTGCATTAGCTCCTAATAACTCGTACCCTGGTTCATTTGAATTTGACTCCCTATATTCATTAGGTTCATTAGTTACAGGTTCCAAGATCGTCGATCTGATACCACTTTGTAACACCTCTCTATACCAAGGTGCCTTACAAAGACCACCCTAGCATATAGAGACGCTACCATCTCGGTTGCCCGAAGTATAATATATCAAAGTAGAACATCACGAAACATAATTAAATAGTTAAAGTTTAATGCGATACAAACCAAACCAGAATTCCTCAAAGCGAGGTACAGTTGTCTCAAAACCAAAACGCTAAAAGTACTGAGCTAACACTATCTCAAGACACAGCGGAAGACTAGCTACAAAACTTGGTGGTAACTCCATCCCAAGCAACCCGAGAGCTATCCAAGGCAATACCTGCTAATCAACTGCTCACCATTCCCCAATGGATCACCACAGTTTTCAAAACACATAAAATAGGGTCAGTTACGGCATAACAAATTACAACCATATATTGCAACACATTGCCACATACTTCCACTTCCACAATTCCTCCACACACCTGACAACACAAGTGTAGCCCTGCCGGATTACCCTTCGCAACAGATAATTCACTCCGCCAGTAGGGACCGCATCCTTGCCACCTAAGCCTCGCTCAAAATCATAGAGCACAAAACCCATTGATCCAAAATGTGCACATCTCCCTTGTGACGGGAACCACAAAGGGCGAACAAGGGCGTGAAGCCATTCCTGAAATGACTCCACTCAGCCGAGGGCGCACCTCGCGAACCATATACAATACAACAACAATCATACACCATAAAATTTGCAAACATACTCTCATCAGATAATACCATCATAATCATAATATATTCATAACATCACATCGTCACAACCAAATTACACAGTAAATGAGTAGGGAAACCCTACCTGAAATGGATGTCACGAAGCTAGCGCAAGCAATCTCAAAAATTTTCCTCTACGAAGTCACCTTCTATACAATTAACATCCAAATCGCGAACAATACAACAATCACTCCCAAAACCCCTAATTTACCCAATTAGGGTTTAACCGACATTACATAATTAATCAAAAAATTGGTACAAGAGTCTTAACCACGACACGACGAACGCAGTGATATTAAAAGCCCCAAAATACGACGAATGAACGCCTTGATTTGAGAGTAAAAAGGGATAGTAGATCTTGTTTTGTTTGAACGATGTAAAAAGTTGTAAAGTAAAAGTAAACCTGATGTAAAGATGCGTTGCTTAAATAAAATAACTTCTCCCCTTTTACTTAAAATCAAACCGGGTAACACCCGTAACAGCGCAAATACTCAATCGAGTAACTAACGTACTCGATCGAGTACCGCCTACTCAATCGAGTTGGCTCAACTCGGTCGAGTAAATATGAAAAAGAACTCTTCCAGATTTTGATCTCAACCTACTCGACAGAGTATCCTCTTCTCGATAGAGTACCAAAATACCAAATACCCGAGGTATTATAAGGGTAAAGCTGGCTGTGGCTCGAGTAAGGGTAGGTCGTGGCCTAGCTGAGTGTGTTGGGTCACGGGTGATAGTATGTTGTACATGTTATTGTTTTAACGATAAATAATTTGCGTTAATATAATTATATTAGGCACGAAGCTGATAAAGGAACTCTTGCTATTTGTGAGTACCTCTGCGACAAGTCAACTATTAAGGTAGGTTTCCCTACTCAACTCGTGTAATTTACTTGAACTTGTATGTTAAATGTTTTACGTGAGTTATGAATAATTGTTGTATGCGACGGTCTTGTAATGAGTTTGACTGAGATAATAGAATGTGAGGTCTTATACTGAGATTGGTTGAGATGATATTATGTGACGATCTTATACTGAGACTTGGATGCAGTTTTATATTATAATGATAGTATTGTGATGATATTTTATCGACTAGATAATTATTGAATTAATGTGGAGATATTATTATTATTACTATTGCAGTCTTCTTAATTGTTATTATGTGTAAGCATGCAGGCGAGGTTGAGGTTGGTGGTGAGCTAGGCACACCTGCGGTTGTGGACCTGATGAATTAGTAGGCCTGGCACGTGGAAGTTGAAGCGACGTGGTCCAGCAGACGGCGTTGCGGTGCCGTGGGTGATATGATGTTTGCTAATAAGGTAATGATTGTGGGTGGTCGTGAGCCACACGGTGTTGAAGCCGTGCGCCAAAGCGAATTGGTTCCGTCTGGTATTTAAATAAGTTGTATTGGTTTATGAGAATTACGTGTTAATCTTGGTTCATCGCATTTTGTGACACCCCGCTATTTAGAAGACACGAATAATCAACATAAAAGAGTAACTAAGATGCGGAAAAGCGAGATTTTTAAAACATTT
>VHZZ01013067.1:35057-49168 GCA_009801015.1 Silene noctiflora | reverse complement strand
TGGAGAATTTTTGTGTGAAAATGGTGTTTGTTGAGGAAGAAGGAATGCTGAGAAAACTAAGGAAGAAGAAGGGTTATGAGAAGGGTAAGTGGAAAGAAGGGGTTTTATGGGGCTTTTACCAACTTAGGCCTAATTTAACTCAAAATGAGTTCGGATTAACTTATTTTACATCCAAATGTTACAATACATTTGAGACGGACCATAATATTATTAATATAAATATTACACTATAAAATTCATATTTTATAAAAAATAATATTTAAAATCATAATTAGTCTAATTAATTATCAAAAAGCTTAAAATATGAAACCGGCGAATAACGGGTGTTACAAAGGATCATAAGATACCCCTTCCTTAGGTACGCCTTCAAAGTCACCGCTGCAATAATCTTGACTTTGGGTTTTACCAAAAACCCACGGAAAGACACCCTAACTCCGTTAGGTCCTTTTAAAGTGACCTTCTTCTGATGACAGTCTATGGTAGCACTATACCTCCCCAACCAATCCATCCCGAGTACAACCTCAAACCCATCCATAGGAAACTCAAACAAATCAACTGGAAAGTTGACTTGTCCAACAACCACAGACACCCCTTTGTACAACCTCCCACAAAATATAGACTCTCATGATGGTATAAAGACCTCATCCCTTACAGACTCATACTCCCCCATACCCATAGACCTTGCATGACCCTTAAACACAAAGGCGTGTGTAGCTCCCGAATCAAACAAAATAAAAGTAGGAGTACTATTAACAAGAAAAGTACTAGTAACTACTTGAGCATCATCCTCGACCGCCTTCTTATCCATCATGAACAACTTTCCACTGTTCTTCTGACCTCCACCCTGCACCGTGTTGGCCGATGCATTACACTTGGTAGCTGAATTCTGATTTGCATTGTCATTCTGCTGCTGATAAGTCCCTCCATTGTTGCAGTTGAAGTTGCCGTTGTTGTTGCTTTGACCACCCTGACTATTCCATGACCCATCTGGTCGATTATTAGCCATACTATGTCTTGGATCCTGTGAATAGCCTCTTCTCCGCTGCCCCTGGAAGTCTTTCCTACCGAAGCTAGTGCTCTCATACCTCTTGTGGCCAGAACCGCCACAGTTGTAACACTGCAACCCAGAGTTGCCACTATTGCTTCTACCACCACGACCCCCATAAGACGATCCTTCACTGAAACCAGATTCACCAGAGAAAGCCCTCCCCTGGTTGTACTTTCCACGCTTGAACCCTGAAGTTCCTGTGCCTTCATTTTCCGCCTTTCACTTCTCATTCCCTTTCTCTTTGGTCTCCTTAGTCATGTCAACCAACCTCTCAGCATTGCCGCCCCTTCATAAACCTCCTTTAAGTCCGTAGGAACCCAACAGGTAGCCTTTCTAAGATCTTCAATGACAACCTCTTCTCGAAGCGAAGAGTCAGGCTCCGTTGGCTTAACTTCATGTCATACACATAGCGTGCTAGCTCATTGAACCTGGGATAGTACTCCGCCACAGTCATGCGGAAAGAATCAAACTCCTCCCTCAACTTATTCCGAATCTGCTCCGGAACTGATGCCCCATCGCCTTCTTAAACTCAGCCCATGGGATAGCAGGTTCCCCCAAGTTCTTGTAGAACTCGCAAGCACTCTCCCTCTCACAGTTCCACCACACTCCAGCCTCATCTCTCAGTTAGAACGCAGCTTGTTCCACCTTCATCTCCTCCGGACAGCTAACCACCTCTAAAACACTCTCCATCTCTCGACGCCAATAATCGAGCAAATTTGGCGCCCTTGTGCCCTCATAAGTAGTAGGGTTAAAGCACGAGATGGTGGTGCTAATCTCTGTAGCATCCATGACCACCTCTTTCGTCTTCCCCACGTTCTTAAGAGCCTCAGTAAGAGCCTCCTGATGCTCGATCATGTGAGCAATCTCCTCAATACTCATCTCCGCAGTCCTCATGTAAGCAACAAATCTCTTTGGCGGCATTCTTTGAGCTATAAAAGGTGAAAAATCGTAAGCACATAGCCTACAGTCCAAAGCAAACATAAACCCGCCCAAAGAGGGTACTCGGTCGAGTATCAGACACTCGATCGAGTACAAGCCACTCGGTCGAGTCCCATATGTACTCCGTCGAGTGCAACCACTCCAGAAACTGACCAGAAATGACAAGGAAACGTACTCGGTCGAGTACACTCCACTCGATCGAGTGCTCAACTCACTCAGTCGAGTCAAAAACTTCCAGGAACTTTTATCCAAAAACACAGATTACCCACTCGGTCGAGTGCCAGGGGCTCGGTCGAATAACCCTTACTCGGTCGAGTTCCCCCCACTCGGTCGAGTCATGCCAAGTTCGAACTACCCTCATGCTTAAAACATACATATATCATACACTCATACACATATCCTAGCCACATGTTACTAGGCCCACAACCATATTATACCACCAATCATGCTCATACATTCCAACACCAACTCTTACCCCAAACACTTCCATTCAATTCACATCATACTTCATCCAACATGCATATAAGACATATAAACATTCAACGATCCCTTGACACTCCGTAGTGACCGGTTCAAAGTTGTAAAAGGAAAAGTTGCAGCCTTAGGACGTCTCCCAAGCTTATGCGATAGCTCTAAACAACTCCTACCCTGGTTCATTTTATTTAGACACCCTTTGTTCATTTTGTTCGTTGGTTTTAAGTTCCAAAATCGTCGCTCTGATACCATTTTGTAACACCCCCATACACCAAGATACTTTAGGAAGGACTACTCCAAATGTACGAAGGTGTTACCATCCCGGTTTCCAGAGGTAGTATGCATCACAGTAACCATAATGGCAAAAATTAAAAAGTAATAACTTTAAGCCAAAGAAATTACAAGTCTCCTAAAAGAAAATATAAAACTTTAAACTCCAAAAGATAACCAAAACATAAAGTGATAAACTATCTCAGTGGAAGCTAGACTACAAAAATTGTGGTGACTCAGCCATGTCCAATCCCCGCAAGCTACATCAACAGCTATAACCTGCTACGGCAATTTCTCACCATCCCCGAATGGATCACCACAGTTTTGAAAACATAAAACGGGGTCAGCCAACTGAATAATCAACATAACAACATCCATAACATAAACCATAAACCAACCAAGACAAACTGTAACAATCATCCTCCAAACTCCATAGTATCCAGTAACCGACTACACACCAAGGTATGTAGCCCTGCCAGATTACCCATCGCAACGGGTAATCCACACCGCCAGTGGGGACCGCAGCCTTACTCCAAAAATCCCTGCTCATCGCAATGAGCGGACCCAGATAATTAATGTGCACATCCCCCTTGTGACGGGAGCCATAAGAGGCGATCATGGGCTTGGAACCATCTCCCAAAAATGGCCCCACAACAATAACCAATAACCAACACAATAATCTCAATCATACAATAACCACAAAAGACCGTCACATTACTTGTATATCAATTAAACGGCCAACTGAGTAGGGAAGCCCTACCAGAACAGCGATCCAAGCACTAAGCACAACAAAATAGACTAGAAAGCTTCTTCTACGAAGTCCTCGCCTAAGATAGTATCAACCAATTAATAATAAGGCATACAAATAAGATTCACCCTAAAAACCCCCTAAATTAACCCAATTAGGGTTTAACCAAACCTAATAAAACAACATAAAACTATAATAGATGACTTACCCAATGATTACGGATGTAAAGATGCGAAAACCCCAAAAACGAAGAACCCTAGCCTTGGAATGATGAAGATAGCAAAGGAAGCAGTGATGTCGTTGTCTCTTTTGTGAAAAAGTGTTTAAGCAGATAATAAAATGGTTTAAGTCGATAAAACATGATTATATATGCTTCTCGTGTTACCTTAATCAAACCGCAAAAAATAACGTAACGAACCGGACACTCGGTCGAGTATACGACACTCGATCGAGTAAGATTCACTCGATCAAGTAAGCCACACTCGATCGAGTAAGCCACACTCAACCGAGTTCCAACATACATGCTCGAGTTCGCACCAACCAGAAACCTGACAGAACCAACAAACCACCTACTCGGTCGAGTACCCCGTACTCAGCCGAGTAGCCTAAGACCAGAAATCTGATGTATTACAAGGACAACCCTTAACCCCTCGGAAAGACAGCAATTCATCGACCTTTTTCTCGAATACAAGGATGTATTCGCCTTGTCCTACAAATACATTCTCGGGATTGATAGGGAGATTGCCGAGCACAGAATACCCTCTTAAACCCGGATCCAAAACCGTAAAGTAAAAATTGCTCTGCATGCGCCCAGAGTGGGCATTGAAAATCAAAGAAGAAGTTGACAAGCAATTCAGCCGTATTCATCAAAGTTTCTGAGTTTTTTGACTTGGTGGCTATCATTGTCCCCGTGCCGAAAAAGGATGGGAGAATCCGGGTTTGTGTTGACTTCAGAGACCTAAACAAGGCACATCCAAAAGACGACTTCCCTTTACCACACGTCGACATCTTAGTAGAAAACACCGCCGAGCACGCCCTTTTACCATTCATGGATAGGTATGCCGGGTACAGCCAAATCAAAATGGCAAAAGAGGACATGCACAAAACTGCATTAACTACACAGTGGGGCACATATTACTACACTGTCGTGCCCTTCGGTCTAATCAACGCCGGAGAAACTTATCAGAGAACCGCCACCACTCTCCTATACGATATGATGCATAAAGAAGTGGAAGTGTACGTCGATAACATGATCATCAAACCAAAGGAACGAGATGGCCACGTCGACCCCCTTCAGAAATTCTTTGCCTGTCTTCGGAAATATAACATGCAACTAAATCCTCAGGAGTGTGCATTCGGGGTCAACTCCGGAAAAATTTTGGGACACGTCGTCAGCAAAAGAGGCATTGAAATCAATCCAACCAAAATCAATGCTCTCCAACGGATGCCTTAACCTAAAAACGAGAAGGAGATTCGGGGATTCCTGGGACAATTTCAATACATCAGCCAGTTCATAGCCAAGCTCACCAAGGTTTGCAAGCCTATCTTCAAGAAGCTTCGCGTTTCCGATCACACCGACTGGGACGATAACTGTCAAAAAGCCTTTGACATGATAAAGGAAATCATATCCAAACGGACAATACTTATGCCACCACAGCAGGTTATACCCTTAACCTTATAGTTGACAGTCACCGACACCGCCATGGGAGCTATGCTGGCACAAATAGTCAACGGCGAGGAACGAGCCATTTACTACATTAGCAAAAAGTTCATCGAATACGAAGCCAAATACAACCAACTGGAGAAAACATGTCTTGCCCTGGTATGGTCCACAAAAAATCTGCGGCATTACATGCTTAGCCATATGGTCCACATCTATTACAAGATATACCTCATCAAATACATCTTCGAAAAACCCATAATAAACGGAAGACTCTCGATGGACGCTCATGCTAGCCGAGTTTGATCTCAAGTTTGTGCCCCTCAAGGTCATCAAGGGAATGGTCGTCACCGATTTCCTTGCATAAAATCCCGTCAATGAGGATCCAACAACTGACACTTGGTCACTTCCCAACGAAGACATCCTTTGTGCCGACACCAAAACATGGGACCTATACTTTAACGGCGCTTCAAACCTGAGAGGCTTCGGAGTAGGAATCCTTCTAATATCACCCGAAGGAGAACATGTTCCAATCTCAGTCAAGCTAGACTTCAATGTCACCAACAACACCGCCGAATACGAAGCATACCTAATCGTCCTACAAGCAGCCAAAAATCTTGGTATCAAACGACTGAGGGTCCACGGCGATTCCTCACTCATTATCAATCAAGTTTCCGGATCATGGAAGATCCGAAGCGACAGCGTAGAACCTTACCAAGCAAAAATCAACTAAGAAGCCGAATTCTTCGATCAAATTGACTATTCCACTTACCAAGAGAAGAAAACCAATTTGTCGATGCCCTAGCAAAACTAGCCTCACTCATCAACTTACCTAACAACACGGCATCCATACCCTTATGCATTGAATTAAGGAGCGAGCCAGCCCACGTCTGCGCCATCAACAACGATGAAGAAAACCATCCCGAACCTTGGTACCAAGCCATCCTCAACTACAAAACTAAAAACGAAAACCCTCCAAATTCCGATCCCAGGGGACAAAGAGCTATAAGTTTACTTGCGTCACAATTCGTTATAAACCTAAATCAACTCTACAAAGGAACACCTTAAGGCATCCTTCTCCTTTGCATTGACCAGACCAAAGCACAGAAAGTTATGGAAGAGTCCACGACGAAGAGTGTGACCCTTACAGGAGCGCAATGATGCCAACCTGAAAGATCATACGGTTAGGCTACTATTGGACCACCATGGAAGCCGACTGCAGAAACTACGTCAAACACTGCCACAACTGCCAAATCTTCGCCAACATACAACACATACCATCCCTCCTACACACCATGACATCACCCTATCCTTTCTCGACCTAGGGCATCGACATCATCGGCAAAGTCAACCCGATAGGCACCAAAAGGGCATTACTTCGTACTCGTCGCAATCGATTACTTTACCAAGTGGGTAGAAGCACAATCTTACGTCGTCTTGACAGCCAAGCAGGTAACCAAGTTTATCCAAGACAACATCATCTGCAGATATGGGGTACCCCACGAGATCATCGGCGACCAAGGATCCCACTTGCGAGCCGAAGCGCAAGCTTTGCTGGAGAAAAACAAGCTCAAACGGCACCGTTCATCTCCCTATCGTCCCCAAACCAACGGAGCGGTAGAAGCAGCGAACAAAACACTCGTCACAATCATCAAGAAAATGCAGGACAATTACCTTAACTGGCCGAGCAAACTCTGTTCGCCCTCTGGGGATACAAAACCTCCATCCGAAAACCCACGGGAGCAACACCTTTCTACCTAGAAAGTGGTATGGAGGCAGTACAACTAATAGAGCTGGAAGTCTCATCTCTATGCATCCTACTAGAAATTCAAATCCCGTAAGCATAATGGATCCGTCAACGATATGAGCAGCTCGTCCACCTGGATGAACGTCGACTCATTGCCTTGCACAACGTTCAGTTATACTAACAGCGTATACATCTAGCATTCAACAAGAAAGTCAAACCCAGAAAAATCAAACAAGGCGACTTGGTTCTCAAGTCAGTTCGAGCACCAATACCTGTCGATCCGAGGGGGAAATTCAAACCCAATTGGGCAGGACCATACCTTAAAAATTATTTCGGGCGCACAGTGAAATTGAGTGACCTAGACAGGGAAGACTTTACAAACCCAACCAACCTAGACCAAATCAAGAAATACTACCCTTGAAAGCTAACACCAACAACCTCTCCCTAGTCTCCACGACTATTGGCCGCACCCAACTCTCAAGTCAATTCCTCGCAAGTTCCGATCCAAAATTTCATGTTTATCGAGTGTAAACCACGACACCTTGCCATTTTTTCTTAGCTTTTGACCTGTCAAAAGCAACATCCATTTGCACAAACACCTGAACTACGAGCATGGTTTGATTTCGTCTTTTCAGAAGAATACGTTGGCAATCCTTTCTTACACAAGAAGGACACAACCATCCCACCACTACCGCCACAAAAAATAACAAAAAACAACAACCCATATAAGTTTCAAAAATAAAGCCGAAACCACGAACTCATAACCTTTTTTCCCAAAAAAAAACACACAACAAAAAGATAAGCCCTTTCTCCCTTTTCAAAATAAACCTCACCTTCACATGTGCAAAGTTTAGGATAATTCAAGCCGAATTTCCTTAACAAAATAGATGGAGAAACAACAATGAATGTTCACAACATTTTCAACACAAGCAACCCTCTTATTTAATAATAGATAGGATTACAAACTTAGCAGCAATAAAAGCTAGGCGAATTCATAACTCGCAAAGCTAGAGCATTGACTAGGACATTCTCTTACTTAATAAGACATAACCCATACACCTAACACACAACAACATAACTAATACAACACAATAGCCATACAACACACAAGCACACCCTAATACAACATAATAATAGAAAAGGCGGAGGTCTTCACTCTTCCATCCTACCCTTGCCTTTGCTATCGGGATGCATCTTCCCCTTACCTTCTTGCTAGCACGCCTAGCTCAGATCTCCTCCTCGGAACGGATCCAAAGCAACCATTGAACCCGGGTTCCTACACGGCCCGCTACCCGGCCCAAGCCGAGCCCACACACGGCCCAAAGCATCCTTGGGACTCAAGCTCCTCTTCTTTGGCGGCCTAATTACACCTTCACATTTCCTTGGGTTTACGTTTTACGAAATCAGGCACGGTGTCAAAGACCCGCCATCAAGCATACGGATTTCTTTTCCTTTTTTTCTTAGGAGGGAATGGCTTGTCGCCCTCGATCCGCAATAGATCGTCTCCAAGTTAAAGAGCCGTAAATTTTTCGCACTTTTTTTCACAAATTCCCTCGCGAATTTTCGCATTTCAAAATCAATTTGACAAAAATCCGAAGGCTAATTTTCTAACTCCTTGTTCACCCGTATTCTCCTGGAATTTTTTTTTCCGTAAGACGGCTTGAGCTCAAAGTGAATTTCAATTTAATTCCTGCAAATTCGAGTCAATTCCTCGCAATTTCAAAACAAATTCCGCGAAATTCATTTTAACTTTCGAAAATTCAAAACAATTTCAAAATCAATTATGGCCAATTTTTCAAGTCATGACAAGTTGCTAATTTTGGAAATATTTCGTCTATTTCTGTGTGTATGCTACATGTCGCCTGTTTTCTACTCTAACATGTGCAGGTATCAATGCCAAAGCAAGTGGGAAGTCAACCATCGACCGCATTCCCCCGAAACACAACATAAAAAACCAACAACAAAAAAATCCACAAAAAGCCATATATACAAAACTTGCCTCACGAAAAATGCACCCACACAAATATATATAAACCAAAGTCCAAAAAATATAAGCCAAAGTTTGAGTGACAAGGAAAGAAACTACAAACTACTTGGCACCCCCTAATGGACCAGCCTCTCCCTCGCCACGAGACGCAAGCAAAGCAGACACTAATTCGTACTTAGGTGTCCTCTCAGGAGAGCTCTCTAATGTCTCCTGCTCCATCACGATCCCTAACTCCGTCATAACACGGGAAGCCTCAACTACAGTTAAGTGGGCCCTAAGCGAGGTGATCTCAGCCTCTCGGCGTCGCAGCTCCTCCTCTCGACGTCGCAGCTCCTCCTCTCGACGTCGCAGCTCTTGGTCACGAGTGATGATCCCGAGATCCTGCCCCCAGATCATCTTCCTCACTCTGTCCATGTCAACACGAAATCAAGTCAACTCCGCCGGATCAGCAGTGCTCTACAAAACAAAGCATGGTTCGTTAGCCTCGACACCATGAAAACAAAAATAACAAACAACGATCAAAACACAAAGACAACCAACAAAATAATACCTTGACAAGCCAGGCCTCTCTCGCGACCAAGTCACTAGCAAGTTCCCTCTAGTGGTTAGCCATCCGCTACAAGACCTAATGACTTCCGGTCGACACCTACACCAATAACTCACCCTCAAAACCGTCAGCCTCTACTCAAGGCCGACGTCGGTCACCTTAGAAGCGGCTAGCTCTGGGAGGTGCAACTGCAACTCCTCACCACCAGTCCCTGAGTAGGTAGTCTGTGCTGTGAAAGTCGGGGGCTGAGCCCTCATAAGGTGGTCAACACGCTACATGGGAAGCCACATCAGCCAAAAACGACAACAAACCTTCTACGAAGGCCAGAACTGAGCATGAGGGGATAACGTACCTCAATAGGGTACTAAGCAAGCCTCGACAAACGGAAGGTCTCGTACGACACCTCCCCCAACAACAACTCCTCACCTCCACATCCGTGAAGGTGCTCCAAAGCCTCATCAGGCGTCGACTCTTGGAACAGCGCCCCGTGCCCCTTTGGGGTGTCCTTCTCTATTTTTCGCGGATTTTGGGCTTTTGAGCCCAAATCCTTAACAAATGACCATTCCGGAAAATTACGAGTGATAACTCGTAACTATTTTCCACATTTCAAATTACAAGTAGAGAAATTAAAAATCCCTATTTCTCTCCAACTTCACAAACCTCAAATAGCGGAATTAAAAACCGTCATTTTCCACATTTCAAGCTGCAAGTAGCGAAATTAAATATCGCTATTTCTCTCTAACATCACAAAATTCAAATGACGGAATTAAAAACCATTATTTTCCAACTTTCAAATTGCAGGTAGCGAAATTAAAAATCGTTATTTCTCTCAAGAATCACAAAATTCAAATAGCGGATTTTAAAACCGTTATTTTCCACATTTCAAATTGCAAGTAGCGAAATTAAAAATTGCTATTTCTCTGAAGCATCACAAAATTCAAATAGCGGAATTAAAAACCGTTATTTTCCACATTTCAAATTGCAAATAACAAGCATCGCAAAATTCAAATAACGAAATTAAAAACTGTCATTTTGTGCATTTCAAATTGTCCATAGTGAAACTAAAGATTGCTATTTTTCCACATTCCAAATTACAAATAGCGAATTAAAATCGCTATTTTCCACACTTCAAATCCCAAATAGCGAAATCAAAAGTCTCTACTTTATCAAAATTCCCTATTGCAAATAATGGAATTAAAAACCATTATTCTTCCAAATAATGAGTCACAATCACGAGCGTGCACTCGAGGGAAACGTTGTGAGTAATGAAAGGCCTACTCTCCCGAGCACATCGGACATCCCCGGCAAGTCCACCTGCCAAAGGCACACCAGGTACCGGTGTCTCCAACACAATGTAAGCGTCTCCTACAACACAGATTCCCCAGCAGAACCTCCTAAAACCTCCCCCATGGAGTCATCTCTCGACGACTAGCAAGCCCGAATAAGCAACAACAATCTGACACCGGGCAAAGCAAAGAAGTCTAAAACACCTCCTTCCCCAGCGGAATCTACCCTGCTCCAGCAAGTCAATCGACGTAACGACCTCTTGAAATGGACCTGATAGATCGGCCATTCTCGCGGTCATTCAACCTGGGTGGAAGTCATTACTAGGCAATTTCTTAAAATGGGCCCGACAATTCGGCCATTTCCCGTAGTCAACCATTTGACCTTCAATGGCTGGCGAGTCTCTATGCACGAGCAGTTTCAATGGCTGGCGAGTCGCTACGTACGAGCAACTTCAATAGCTGGCATCTCTAGGCACGATCAACTTCAATGGCTGGCGAGTATCTACGCGGGAGTAACTTCAATGGCTGGCGAGTCTTTACGCACCAGCAACTTCAATGGCTGGCGAGTCTCTACGCACCATCAATTTCAATGGCTGGCGAGTGTCTATGCGCAGGCAACTTCGGTGGTTGGCAAGTCTCTACGCACAAGCAACATCGACCGGCAGGCAAATCTGCATGTCCGGTCAGCATCAACTGACGCAACTCAAGGACAAATCTTGATGATACCTTAGGTATGACTCTTACTTATGGCTGACGAGCTTTTATACGTAGTCTAATGGACTTTAAACGACCAGCACCGGCAGTCGACAAATTCTAAAATGTTCCCGACGGCAGGTTATTGACTCGAACCCCCAAGTCGCCTTGATGTCACCCTTCCCGACGATAGGTCCTTGGCTCAAACCCTAGTGAGCCGCCTCGACGTCGCAATATTCTTCAGGTTATAATCTTCGATTGACCTAGGGGCTATACTTTGACTTTCGCCATGCCTAAGCCTCAGGTTTTAATCTTCAGGTGCTAACTGCAGAATCCCAACAAACACCCGATGATTATAGGGCTATAACATGTTTCGGAAATCGCTATGATTAATCGACAATTTGTATGACAGTGCGTCGGAAAACCCAAAAAACGATTTCGGAAATGAAAAACACCTCAAAACATTTTCGAAATACTTGGAATGTTTTATGCACGTGACGCATCGAAATGACACTAATTAGAGTCTAAACTGACACTGGGTCCAAAACCTGACTCAAAATTCAAATCCCGACTCAACACAAATCAAACCCGAGTCAAGCACAAAACACCCACCTCAAATAACACCCAAAAACAAGTTTACACGGCTAAGAAAACACCATCAACCACTAAACACATCCTAACAAAACCTGGGATAGAACAAAGAGCAAAATCCAAATTGGTGAAAAGGACAGGACGTCCGTTTCCCCCACTGGCAAGCTCGCGCCCCTTTGGGCTGCTTCTAGGCGACGTCGCCTAAAAACCACATCAAGTAACCAACACCACTCATTCTTTCATAAATACCCCCTTATACCCCCATTTACAACTACGCGAGAGTCTGCCCCTTCTTTTCTCTCTTAAAATTCTAGGCCTCGACTTCTTAAGTCAACAAAACGACACGTGTTTTTGACCTATCGATCGAAATTACAAGCCTTACACATTTTTTTTGGTACTGTCGCTGTGCATTCGACAGACCCATTCAACCAACTCGCCAGTAATCAACACTAAAGCAAAGCAACACTCTTTTCTTACAAAACGGTTTTCCGACTCGCAAGTTTAACACTTTGTCGATTTTCATCAAGCAACCGAACATGTAAGTATCAGGGTGTAACAAACTCTTTAAGCTCATGTTTTCACTGTTTTCATGACTTTATAAATATAAACCATGCATAACACAATTCAAAACATGAACGTTTGAGCCAAAACTAAGTTTTGGCCTGAGATAGAAACTCATTGCTTCGCCTAGGAGCTCGCGCCCCAATGGGATGTCCAGGTCAGAACTCAAACATTTTTTAGTACATCATTCATTCAAGCATTTTATTTTATTTTTTTCCTTTTCTTTCTTTTACGGTTTTTTAGCCTTTAATTCATTTTCGTAGCAAATCCTTTTAGCCATTACAAAATTCATCCTTGGTTAACTTATACCATGACGGTTCATTCCGTGACTCAATGATATTGTCGGTTAATAATAAATTCATGGATATTTGACTATCCATCTCTTTTATTTACCATTTTTCTCCACTTATTAACACTTGCAAGCATTTTTGTCATATTCATAATTATCCTTGGTTCTTCATACCATGTCGGTTTAATCCGAGTACGATGATAAATATCACTAATTACAAAGCAATGGACTTAACATAATTAGTTGATATAAAAAAAATCTCTTTCATTTTATTTCATTTTATAATTAATTGCACCTTTGTCTTAACCATAATAAACGTCATCCTTGGCTAACATATATGTCATGTCGACTTAACTCGAGTACGGGGATGAAACGGTTAAGCATACACCTTTTTCACACTTTTATTTGTAAACAATTCATGTCAAGCTTGCAAATCCAAACCCGACACAAAATATTATCAACATATGATAAATATTTCAATTCATGCACACCATGTTCAAAATATTAATATAAAGCGGTCTACCTTTTCAACGAAAGCAGTTTTCAAAACGCATGACTTATACAAACAGAAGTGCCACCTCATTAAATGAGGAGCAAAACCGTCAAATTCTTCTTACTTGCTTCTTTTCTTTTCTTACTCAGCCAAGCAATCAGGTTCTTCAATTACAAACCTCAATTAAATACACAGCATGAATCCGAAGTATCACTTACATGAAGTGGGTTGCTTTATTGGTGTTGTGGGTTCGGTTTTAGGCGCAAAATATAAGATGGAAATGTAAGAAATATGGGCCTAATCCAATAATATCAGTTCACGGACTATACAACCGGATGTATAATGATATTGTACATCCAAGGTTATTTTAGTCATTCTCCTATTAGTTTTGCAAATGAAAAAAAAAAAAAGAAAAAAAAAGAAAAAAAAAACAAAGTTACGTAATCCAAATTCAATTCTCCTTCTCTCTTTAACTGCTTCCATATTTCTCTAACCCTTCTCCCTCTTCCTCCAATTTTCAATCCAATTCTCCTTCTCTCTCATCTTCTTCCTTAAAGTATTATATTAATCATTATATCTCTTTTTATTCAATTAGAATCAATAAGAATTTAATCAAATTTTACCATCAACGATAGACGAGTCTTCGATCGCGGATGAAATATCAAATGTATCATCATCAATGRAACATGGAACTTTGAAGTGAGCGTGACATTTCAATGGAAACTGAAACATTTACCTCTGAATCAATGGTTTTGGAAAGACAATTACATATTACGCC
>VHZZ01013061.1:15481-37987 GCA_009801015.1 Silene noctiflora | reverse complement strand
TTAATGTTGCACTTTTTAAAACTTAACACCTTATGAAAAGTTTTTTAAAACTTAATACCTTAATATGCACTTTATTCACATTTTGGTACCTTAAGAAGATTTAGGCAAAAAAAAACGTGAAATATTGCCGAGATTGAATCAACCGTGACTTGTAGTTATAGGAGGGAAGGGAAGAGGTTGAAAATGTGAACGGAGTGCATTATAAATATGTCGTCATGTCTTTAAAAAATGGCCGGAATATTCAATTTTTTTTGCCTAAATCTATTTAAGGTACCAAAATGTGAATGAAATGCACATTAAGGTATTAAGTTTTAAAAAAAAATTCATAAGGTGTTAAGTTTTAAAAAGTGCAACATTAAAGGGTGTTTTCATCAATTGATCCTTAATTTAAATGTCAATTTGCATGTATGAACCGACCCCCTAGACGACTTTTATTTTATTGTTTGCTTTTATATTTTTATCTTACATTTACCAATCAATCGACCTACCCCCATAATTTGTGACTAATCAAGGTAAAATTTTATCCATCACAGCTAATTAGAAACCATCGCGTTCTCCGTGGATTCGACCCCTAAATACTGCATTAATTTGTGTTACTAGGGTAATTATTTTTGATAGGGTTGCGACACCTCGTCAACAATTTCCATATTTTAAAAGGTTTAAAATTTGTCTGGAAAATAAAACCACAAATCTCACAAAGTCAATGCCTAGGTTTGTGTATTTTAGCTTTTACCAAAAATAGCATGTTGATGTTTTTAAAGGATTAAAGCTATAAATGTTTTTTGTCATTTTGGTTAAATGTCACATGTTGATTGTTGAGGCATTAGATTTCTGAAAAGAAGAGAAGATTTCTGAAAAAAATGTGTACTAAAATAATGCTTAACACTTATCGTCACAAAAGCTACTCTTTATTTGTCAAGGAAATAAAGCAATTTTAAAGACCATCCTCTTCAGTGTTTTATTTCTTCTATGAATAAAGACCTCTTGTCTCATTAAGACTTTTTAAAGCATTTATTGAGAAAACACTTTGCAAAATTTAAGTTTTCGTTCTTTAACTTATTTGCAAAACTGTCTTTATTTTAAAAGTCTTCAATCATTTTCCAAAAGAGTTGTAAATCTCGTGTATCAGTTCGCTGCACTGTGTGTGACATCTGAGTTTGTTCCACCGATCTCGTGTTTAACCGTTTAAGTCTTAATTGTGATCACTATGTTCATTAAGTAAACGATTGAGATTCAAAGACTTTGTAAACCTGTGAGATAGAACTTAAATCTTGAACTGGAGTAGCTTTGAGCAAGTGTAACCGGAGTATGTTTGGCGGGTTATTTTTATTGTAAAAGGTTTAGTATGTTAGAGTAACTTTTTAAACAAGCAATAAAAAACGGTTGCACTTAGGCCTTGGAGTAGAGGCTGAACCAATGTTTTAAACATCGTTTTGTTTGTTTATTTACTTTTACATTTGCTCTCCTTATTTATATCTTGTTTATCTTGCAATCTGTCTGTGTCACAGGGTTTAATATTGTGGCTCAGATCTGATTATTGATTCAATTTTGTGAACTTAAAACGATTAAGTATCTCAAATATTCAACTTATAAGGATTCACTTAAGATCTTCATAGTTACGAGTATTCAACTTAAAAAGTATTCACTTCATATTTTCATTGCTAAGTTAAAGAAAAATACTCTTTCATTCATACTATTCTGGTCTGTGCAACAATCGACTTTCTGCGAGACTATGATATATATTGAGCTGAATTCGTGTGTGTATATTTCTAACTCAAATAGTTTTAAGTAGGGCTCGTAAAAGGTGATCTTACTGAACCCGCCAGAAACTCGACCCAATAGAACCCGAAAATTGGGTGAACCGAAACCCACTCGACTCAACACAAAGCTAAACTAATAACTGGTAGCAGCCTTATTTTTTCCAACCCGACGGTGACCCGATAGTGACTCAAGCCGATGGTGACCCGATAATGAATTAGCTTATTAACGATGAAAATAAGACCAAATTGAATTTCATCTTAATTGTTTTCAATTAAACTACAAATAATACACCTACACATTGTTTAACATAAAAGTAACTATAAAAGACTAGATATTTAAGATAAGATAAACTATAATCTGACTCAGTACCGACCCGCTAATGACCCGACCCACTTTCCACCCGCTGATGACCCAACTTGAAAATGACCCGATGTAAACTGTAATCGACCCAAACCCGTCACTAACTCAACACAACACAAACCCGATATGACTCTAACGCTTTGTAATCAACCCGAGTGATCCAATTGCCAACTCTACAACCAGCAGCTGCAGCTGACTGGGGCGGACCAAAAAAAAACAATCACGCACTTCCTCTAGTCTTGCGAAACAAGTAAACAACCAGCAGCTCGTCGCCTCGTCGGCCGTGGTCGTCCTTCACGGTACAGTCCTTATCGTTGCGTCGTCCACGGGTGGCCTCCTCCACCACTTTGTTCCATACAGGTATCAGCTATCACCCTCACAACTAGTTTAATTGGTAAATCCCCCTTATTCAATCTTTCAATTCTCAACTCTCAAACCCTAATTCCCTATTTCAATTTTTAATATAATAATATGCATCCAATTACAGCAAGTTACAAGCATGGAGGAAACCCAGAAACTTGTGATTCTATACGCTTCTCAAACAGGCAATGCAATGGATGCCGCTGAACGCATTGCTCGTGAAGCTGACCGCAGAGCTTGCCCTGTTTCGCTTCTCCCCATCAATGAATTTGATCCCGTATGAGAAGCTTCTACTTTATATTCTGCACTGCCTTTCAACCTTCATCTCTCATTCTATGCTCTTATTCATTTCTTGATTCATGGGTTATACTTGTAATTCCAGTTTGTTTTAGTATTCAAATACTGTTGCTGGAAAATTTTCTTCTTTGTTGTTGGGTGTAGTTGGTTGAATGATTGAGTTATGTTCAGAAAAACTGCAAACTTTGTGTAATATCATTAAGAGAGTTTCGGGGTTTACGACAATAGGTCTGACTTGTGTCTGTAAACTTATGCATCAACCAAGTTCAGAACTTGAGGAATACTATCGACCTTCTCTTTTCTACCTTCTGTTCTCACAATCGGTTAAAATACTGTATATTTGCCTCATCAACTTGCCATCCGATCCCACACGATAGATATTTGTTTAACCGAATGTGAGAGGGTAAAGGGAAAAGGTTGGAGGGAGAAGCTAGGTAGCAATCCTCTCAGAACTTTGTTTCATTATCATCTTACTTTCTTGTTTTCATAAATCATAACCAACATCATGGAAGTGGTTAGTTGGGCATATAGATTGGTTGGTAATTGTATATTTTGAACTGTCTCACTTCAAAGCCGTCACATTTTTTTCTTGTCAGAGTTTGCTACCCAAAGAGAAAACTGTGATCTTCGTTGTTTCCACTACAGGCCAGGGTGACACACCTGATTCAATGAAGGTTATTTAATCATACCAGCTATTCAGTGAACTTCTTCAACTTGGACATTTATGGTCTTTTTTCCTTTTTCTTCTAGTGAATCACTTTAATAAACTGTAGGTGTTTTGGAGGTTCCTCTTGCAAGCAAGTCTTCCTGAACGGTGGCTGGTTGGAGTGCACTACGGAGTTTTTGGATTAGGAGACTCAGGATACCAGAAATACAATGTAATGCTTCTACGATCCTGTTTATGGTTGGGGAACTACGGTACCTCTTTCTCTCTTTGTTAGCTCTCCAGAATTTGGTTTCTGCATTTGTGTTGCTAATCAGCTATGTTACATTGTAGATTGTATTGGTAGTGCATAACCACACTATTGACTTTGACCCTTCATCTTATTGCAATTTTGTTGAGGAAAAAACTGCACTGTGGGCAATAGAATCAGTGCAGTACATTTTAAGTGGTTGAACCTTTTAATTCCAAGTTCCAGATGAGAGACTAGCGTTTGATTCATGTTGCACAAGTTCACGAGCCTCATGGTTGGATGTTGAAGTTAGTGTTCTTCTGGGATTTGGCCCTGTACATTTATAGAGGCTTTCATACCCCTCCCCCACCACCCTCTTCAAGAAAAAAACATGAAACTTTTGTGGAGGCTGGAAGCCTGGAAATTTATTACAGCTATAATGTTTGGTAGCTGAACTATACTTGGGAATATAGCACATAACCCCACATTGTGTTGAGTCAGTATGTCCCTGTTACTGCAGTTTGTTGCAAAGAAGCTGGATGCAAGGCTCTCAAAACTTGGTGGAACTCCACTTATTGAAAGAGGCCTTGGAGATGATCAGCATCCTTCAGGGTATGATATTTTTCCCGATGGATCTCAAATTCTTTCTTAATTTTTCTACCTGTCTAAGCAAAGCATATATTTACCACACTCACCTTTTGTCTTAACAACTTGCTTCTATGCAAGAGCTTTTATATTATTTTAGTTTTCATTAATCTATAGTGCTTTGGGATAAAGACTTTGTACACCGTTGATAGGAAGCTTTTCTCATTGGTCTATGATAGGTATGAAGGTTCGTTAGATCCGTGGATGTCGTCATTATGGGGTTGCTTGTATGAAAGATATCCAAAACTCTTCCCAAAGGGGGAGCACTTTATTGTTCCAGAAATGATGGATAAGCCTAAAGTAGTTGTAACTTATCATCACAAAGACCAGACAAGTTCATTATTATCAGCCACATCAGGTATTTGTTGTCTGCATTCTGGAACTTGGTGAGGTCGCCAAGTGATCTCTCTTTTTCTAGCTCCCATTTTAGCTCTATTCTCTATTGTACATTTTGGATATTTCACCTGCCTCTTTTGTTCTCTCGGCGACTTTGCATATTCTTGCTCACCATGTCCAAATAATATTTTTTTCTATTATCTCGTAAGCCTTTAGCGCCTTTATAGATATTGGCATATTACATTTGTATCGACATGTGATTGTTTGTTCTTAATACAGATTTGGAGTCTAGAGCTTTTTCAATTCAATGTTCTCGCTTGATGTCTCCTGCAAGGGTTCCTGCAGACAAGAGCAGACCTCACTGCTGGCTAAAAATGGTATTCCTTTGGATCTGCGACTCTGCGTCATTTTCTATCTTCGTGTTTGCAATGGTGATGGTGTAGCTGCAGTGAGCCTTTCTTTTGTATCCTATACGGGTTTCAGCCACATGATAGTTTGTGGACCTTTCTTGCTTGGTGTCTCTTGAATTGATGTCAAAGCTCATCTATGCTCGTTTTCTATTTGTGCAATTTGGTCACCAGTATTACTGCTGCTACAGTATATTGTAGCCAGTTGTATTGTGATAATATTGTTCTCTTCATGTTACTGCTAATTGATCGAAGATGATTGAAATTATTATATGGTCCTACATGGCTACATCCATCCTACATTTTGTCTTTTCCATTTTACATTGGTGGCCAGTTACCATTTTTCTCTCCAAATGTAAGTAGGGATACAATGTAAATTTTTTCATGTTTGATTTATCAAAATAACTAGGGTTTTTTGTCAGAAACTACCTTACATTTATGGCCATTTGCGAACAACTACCTTTCATTTTTTTTGTTGCTTTCAACTACCTTACATTCCTATTTTTTRTTAACAACTACCAAAAATAAGTCTCAGGCGACTTATCTGGTGTTAACCTGTCTTTCTCACGTGCGAGGCTCCAAATTATGTACTGTTTAATTATGAAATGGAGTATTTTTATGTTGTTAAAACTTTCACAACAATTGTTTAGCATCATAGAAGACTTACAGGTAGTGCTAAATGCATGCCTACACCAGTGTTTTGTAGTTATTACTCTTAAATAAGCATGGGCTCCAACTGACATCTTCTTAACCTCATTCATATGTTGTTGAAACTCCTCCTAATTACACAAATTAAACAGGTTTATTAAACACTGATACCTAAAGAATATCTATAAAGAGTTTGTTATGCTAACATAAACAAATTAAGCCGCTGACATAAACAATTTCAATGCAAGTAATGAAACTCTTTTGGTCATCCAATTTGCCAACACAATTAACAGCATAAAAATACTCCATTTCATAATTAAACAGTACATAATTTGGAGCCTCACACGTGAGAAAGGCAGGTTAACACCGAATAAGTCGCCTGAGACTTATTTTTGGTAGTTGTTAACAAAAAATATGAATGTAAGGTAGTTGAAAGAAAAAAAAAAAAAATGAAAGGTAGTTGTTCGCAAATGGCCATAAATGTAAGGTAGTTTCTGACAAAAAACTCAAATAACTATTACCTATTATCATTAAAAAAACTGTACACTACTGTGTATTATGAGAAAATACCGGTCAATGTCGACGTTGTTTGACCACCAAAATCAAATGAGGACAATATGAATGGAATGGAAGGAGTAGTACTCAGCAACTTCTACATCTAGGATACAAATAGAATGAACATAGTTGAGGCAAAAAATTCGGTAAGAGAATCCTATGGTAAGACCTTGGTGATAATTTAACGTTTGTGGTGAGCTTGTAAGATTCCAAGATAAAAACGCGTCTCAGCCTAAAGCCCTAAAATCTTAAGAACTCATCCTGCTCCACCCTAGGACCGTCTTACCCTATTCATGTTAATGACTCAAACACCTTCCTAACTTACTGATATTTCAAGATAAGAACAGCTGTTTGAACTCATATTCTAGAGCATACATCCATGTGGACCAACCAGTTGTATACTTGTATCTGCTTATGTAGTCTATGAATGAAAGGTTTTACTTATGGGTAAAAGAAAACAAGCTGTGATGTCCTACACTTGTGTAACATAGTCATGTTTTCATTTTATGACATACATAAATGCATGCAGTTTTCTTTACTTGCAGCTTATTGTCTGTCAACAGGTTTCATGTTCATTTATGAATGTAAATCCTTTTTTTTTGCTTTCAGGTGGGTAACTGTTCATTAACAAGAGCAGGGTGTGAGAGAGATGTCCGCCATCTTGAATTTGAATTTCATTCTACCGTGAGTTGCAGACTTTATATCTTGGTTTTAGAACTAAATAAGCTAATTAGAGCTTTGTTGAGACTTTTTTCCATCTATATATCACATTTCTTTCAGGAAGTTGAGTATGAAGTTGGTGATGTGCTCGAGATACTTCCATCTCAAAATCCTGATGCTGTTGATGCTTTTTTACATCGTTGTAATTTGGATCCTGAAGCACTCATAACGGTTTGTAGTTTTATAACCCTGATGTTTGCAATGTAAATGTTCGGCTTTTTAAATTATAAACATTGAGGGCAAACTGATTGACATTTTAGACCAATTGTAATCACCATATCATTCTATGTAAAGAGATTTTTCTTTTGCTTGATTTTTTTGTCGCGTAACCTATCTATAATTTTGCCAGACAGCTATTCTTGCTACCTGGTCATATATGTATAGTCTTTTAGCGTGTTTGGAGTTGTAGTTTTTATTTACAACAGTAACAACATTACCCCAGAGCCCTTGCAAAAGACAGGCTGGGGGGGAGGGGAGGGGGAGGGGGGGAGGAGGGTTGGAATCAGATGACATAGACTTACCTCTGCTTAATAACACAGAGAATGTTTTTGGATGACCACAAAATGAAAATTATGTTGGTAATTGCATCGAATGGCCAACGAGCTCGGTGAACCATTTTGATTTATTCGGTCGTAAGCTAAAACCAAGGATGTTAATAATTTAAAATTTTTGCTTGAAATTAAAAAAAAAAAAACAATGTTTGCTGCAGGTTCAGTCGAGAGATATAACACGTGAGTTGGACATATCTGAGGTGCCAGTCAGGCTAAAGTCATTTGTGGAATTGACCATGGATATTGCTTCAGCTTCCCCTCGACGCTATTTGTTTGAGGTACTGTTAATACTCGGAGATGTCTGCGTAAAGCTATCACTTCTATATGGATTATCAGCTGATCATGCTTATATTCAAAATAGTTCAAATATTTAATTGACATTAACAAATTCCTCAAACGATGACTATCAAAAGTCAAGTAATTCGTTGTATGGAGATAAACGAATTTTGTGTTATTTTAAATGGAGTATTATCCTTGATATCTCTGCAGGTGATGAGTCACTTTGCGACTGCTGAGCACGAGAAGGAAAGACTACAGTATTTTTCGTCACCTGAAGGGCGTGATGATTTGTACGAATATAACCAGAAGGAAAGAAGAACTGTCCTCGAGGTGACTTATTTGGTTTCTTTATAGCTAAGCAATTACAGTAATATTCAACATTTATTCTCATATATGCGGTTTCATTTCAAATGAATTTTAGGTTTTAGAGGATTTCCCTTCTGTTCAAATGCCATTTGAATGGTTAGTCCAGCTGGTCCCCCCTTTGAAAACTAGGGCTTTCTCCATTTCCTCCTCTCCGATTGCTCATCCGAAAGAAGTCCATTTGACCGTGAGCGTGGTGTCATGGACAACGCCTTTTAAGAGGAAACGGTCTGGTCTTTGCTCAAATTGGCTGGCCGGAGTTGATCCTGAACAAGGTGTTTCCCTAATCACTATTACAGAAATTCAAGTTCAATTTATCAAGCACAAATTCTTATACAACTTGTATTTGTGAGAATGCTTATCCTTCTACAAAAACTTTGTTAACGTATCTCTTCTGCATAAACAGGGGTTTTTGTTCCAGTATGGTTTCAGAAAGGCTTACTTCCGGCCCCATCGCCGTCACTCCCTCTTATTCTAGTTGGACCGGGGACAGGATGTGCTCCTTTACGCGGATTTGTGGCACAGAGAGCCATTGAGAGTAAAACCAGCCCCACTGCACCGATTTTGTTCTTTTTTGGCTGTCGGAAGAAAGAAGGCGATTTTTTGTACCAAGATTTTTGGCAGCTCCATTCCGAGAATGGGAGGGTTCTTTCAGAAGACAATGGTGGGGGGTTTTATGCGGCTTTCTCCAGAGACCAGCCAAAGAAAGTGTATGTACAACATAAGATGAGGGAGGTTAGCAAGAAAATCTGGAACCTTCTATGCGAAGGAGCTTCTATTTATGTCGCCGGTTCTTCGAGTAAAATGCCTTCTGATGTTATGATGGCTTTCGAAGAAATCATCAGCTTGGAGAGTGGAGCTTCCAAGCAAGACGCTGCTAGGTGGCTCATAGCATTGGAGAAGGCTGGTAGGTACCATGTCGAAGCGTGGTCCTAAGGCAATCCATGTAATCTTTGTTGTATAAAGGGTCTTGCAATAAGTTTATTTAATGAATAAATGGATATTTTGTTATTGTTTTTGGTTACAAATGTGGCCAATTGATTTTTGTGGTACAAATGCAAAATTTAGACGTATTAGTATTACCACTGTTTGTGGGTCGTCAAATTACGGCAAGCGATTTATCCAAGGCATTTAGTGTAACACCTCGGCCCAAACCTTGGGTCGGGAGCGGTTACTCATGATAGCTTCCCAGGCTGTGTACATAGTCCACAGATCGACACGGGTCCTTCCTAGCGCATTTTGTCCTCACTCATGCGCATCCCGGGAGCCTTCCCCGGATGTCACCCATCTTTTGTATGGATGACCAGAAAAGAAAGTGCACTTTGTTGATATGAGTAGTACTTTCAATCCCTTTAAGCACTAGTCATTTAAGCTTATCACTGGACCTCTTCAATTATGTGGGGTGTTACATTTAGTGGGTTTGTCTAAGGCAATTAGTGTAAATGGTCATTGGCTTGAACAAATCCATTTTGAGTGATTAGAGGAAGAAGGCCTTTCTATGTTATTGGAGGCCCCAGTCTCTCTGTTATGATACGAGTCAAAGTAGATTCTTGTTGGAAAAGCATTTCTGATGCGGCGGTTGGATGAGTGGCGGTGGCTTGTGATGGGAATGAATTCTTGCAGCATGGCATGAAAGTTAGAGCCGAATCGCCTTTACAGGCTGAGGCGTTAGGTATTCGAGCGATTCTGGATTGGGGTTCATTTAGAGGTATCGTCAGATTGTCTGTAGGTCTTAAATCAGATTGCAGAGGTGGAGATTGAACATCATCTCGGGTTCCTAGAAGACATTCGCACCTTAGCTTCAACTTTTCATTGTTTATGTTTTAGTTTTATTCCTAGGTCCTTAAATAAGATGACTCATGACCTACCACAAAATGCCTGGAGAGTGTAGCTATGGCCGCCAAAAAAAAAAATCCATTTCTAGCTCCTTGAATAAAGCACTTACCTCAAATTACAGAGTACCAATTCATCTTGTGTGGACAACTTTAAATTTTTTAGAAACGATGTGTGGACAACTTTTATCAGAGCAACATTTTTGACATTTTAAAGAGCATTAAAAATAAATGCTATATACTCCTATTATCCTCAAATTCATACAACTATTTTTCATTCCTAAAACTTGTACATATTCTCGCAACCTAGTACCGAATGTTCCTACGTGAAAAAGGTACATTTCCTAACAATTTTCAACAGGGGCGTCTTAAAGTAAATGGAGGCCCGGTGCACCATAAAAAAATGAGGCCCTAAATATGAATGCATAAGTGTACTACACGTCGAGGTTTGTATTGAATTTTATCAGTACAACTTATAGATTCCGTGGCCAAAACCGGAGGCCCGATTTCGTCGCCCGTAATCGCTCGGGGTATTAGACGCCCCTGATTTTCAATCCCCAACTATTCTTTATTTGTATGAAAACCGACTTTTGGCGAGATGGGACTGTAAGTTAGAAAGTAATTTTGTCAACTTATTAAGTTTTCCCATACAAATCATTCAGTTCAATTTTACTTTGGGTCAGTCATTAATTTGTCCCGTGACAATAAACTAGTGCTTGATAATTTTTTATTTATTTTTGGTTGAAAATTTATTCTATTCCCATGGGCCATAGGCAGGATCGAACCCTTGACCTCATGGACCTAGTACTTGATAAATGATTAAGTGATAGTATAACACAAGTAGACGGGCTCAACAGAAAATCCCTTATCTTGAACAACTACTATCCATATATCTCACCAGAATTTCGTCAGTCCCCTCCTTGAATTGAAGCTTGAAAAAATGCTATCAATGGCTGTCCAACCCAATATTAACGCCATTGTCAACACCTCAGCATTCCCATCTCACAAATTCTCTCTTAAACCCTTCAAAGTTACCACCTTTCCAACTAATCCAAAACGCTTTATCAACAAAAATCCAACATTTTCTACCAATGTCTCATATTCTCAACCCATTTCTGACGATGATTTTGATGTTCCTGCCAATAAAGAGGTAATCTTGTGCCCTCTCTTTTTCATTTCAATTCCCTTTTTGCTATATTTCATTTAAATCATCAAAACACGGAAACCTACATCTACTCGACACGAATAGCCAAGAATTTCTCCTAGTTATTTTTTAATTGTGTTTTATGAGGTTTATGGATTGATTGATACATTTGATTTTGATAGAAAATAGTGATTGCTGTTTTAATGTCTGCTTTTTTCATATTTTACTTAATAAAATTGCCTCTTTCGAGTGCTAACTAACACGGATAAGGTTGCGTACATCCGAACCCCCTACCCTGCAATTTGCGCGAGCTATTCAGGCACCGAGCTTAATAATTAGTTGTTGTTGTTGTTGTTGTTGTTGTTGTACTTAATAAAGGCTGTTTTCTTAGGCAACCTGTAAATGACCTTATGACTCCATTAATTTTGACTTTTATAAGGATATTGTTTGTTAATCTATGCAAGTTCTGATTATGTATGCCTAACAAAATACTCCGTAAGTTTTAATCCTCGATTTCTTGACAAACCTATTACCTATGGCTGATAATGTTCTTGGATAAGTTAACTCTGAATTTTGTTTTCGCATCCTCTGCCACATAAAGGATACGGCGGTTGAACCTAGACATGGCAAAGTTAACCTGGCCGCCTGTGTTAACCAAACAGAACAACCCAAATATGACAATATGACCATATAATAACGCACTCGAACAAACTGCACCTCAAAAATGACCCAACCTCCAGTGTATGGTATACTCGAAATGACCTAATCTGTGAATGAACGACCCATTTATCAAATCTAGCAGAACCCAATAGTTCATGCTATGGTATGTTGTGACTTGTGAGTTGTGATTGATTTGGTCATCGTGTTGCTATGAGCTATGATTGATTTGGTCATTGTATTATCAATGTAGAAGCTGAAAGTGGTTGTAGACCCAACGGAGAAGCCAAGGTTAGTACTGAAATTCATCTGGATGGAGAAGAACATTGGTCTTGCCCTCGACCAAAGTATCCCTGGACATGGAACCATACCATTAAGTCCATACTACTTTTGGCCTAGGAAAGATGCTTGGGAAGAGCTCAAGGTGTTGCTTGAAAGTAAACCCTGGATATCTCAGAAACAAATGATTATTCTTCTTAATCAAGCCACCGATATCATCAATTTATGGCAACAAAGTGGCGGTAATCTTGCTTCTTGAGCGAAGGTTTTTTCTCCATGTAAACTTCTGTTGTATTCTACTGTGTTCATAGAAGGTTTGTTCCTTTTTACTGCTAGAACCTGTTTTTATTTGTGTAATGTTACTTTGGAATTTATGAATTAACTTTCTAAGGTCCAATTTGCTTGGAAATGAATTGTTAATGGCGTTTCATGGCTCTTTTCACGGTTTCGTTTTCATAGTAAACCCTGTTGCAACAAAGCTGTGTAACTTTTTTCCCCTTCTGATAAACATATAAAACAATGCTCAGTTTCTTTGTTTAACACTTAGTTTCTTTGTTTAACACTTTAACTAGTTTGATTTCGAAATTCATATCAAACCTTGAACCTCTCAAATGTGGTACTTACATACATGTAATTACATAATGAATGAACGAACAATTGAATAAAATGAATGAACGAACAATTGAATAAAATGAATAAATGAAAAATTGAATGAATGATTGATTGAATGAATATCCTAAAACATCATAACTCTTGTCATCTTCGTGCTAACCACCGCTTGTAAGGACTTGATTTATCGTCAATGTGTTTCGGCTTAGCTTTGTTGGCTTTCCCTTTTCTGTTTCTAAATCACAGAAGAGAAAAATGAGCTTATAAACAAAATTATCATCTCTATATGACTACGTATTTGGTGGTTTAAATTTGTTACCTTGTCGCAAATCTACATCGAGGTGTAGAGTTATCCCATTTTCTGATGCTATCTCCCTTAGATAGCTCACTCGTGTTTCGAAGCTCGGTTTACGTGTGGAAAGGTTCTGCACAATCTGAAAGAAACCCAGAACTTCAAATTAACCTTGCTACAAAATCACCGAGAAATACAAGAATTGCAGGACAAGATTTCGACAATTACTTTAGCATTCACATCAGAATACAGAGGAAATTCCATGATTTGTGTCACAAAATCCTTTCCAAACCTGGAGGCGAAATAGTCTCGAATGTGTACAAGTTCTGGGAATTCTCCGATCCTGGAAGACGCATATATCAAGCTTGATATAGCTTCCTTGAATTCTTCTGGACAATCCCTGAAACAAGTTATGCATGAAAGACATGAGAAAATCTTCCAACGCTATATAATGAGATTTCGACTTGAAACTTTTTAAGCTTGCCTTGTTCTGACATAAACCCCTACCCAAACTTTCCGTCATACATGAACGAACAGAAACTTGAGTTGTTCTTTTTGCTTTTTTTTTTTTTTCTAAACTGCGATGAAATTTTTTGTCTAGAAAAACATGAATGAAGATAAACTTACTTGCTTCTTTCTATCTGTGATGCTCCTTTCAAAAGGAGATGGCAATAAAATTCTACCATAGAAAGCGTCTCTACCATGTTCCTGCTCTTTATCACATGCTCAACCTGTTCATTGAAACCTTGTTAATTAGCAAACCCAAATCGAAAAACCACAGGATTAGCTGAAAAGACAACTCTAATTAGCAAGATGGGAATGATTACACGCAGAAGAGCTTGTTTGTTTTGACCAAGTTTGAGCAGCTCGACGACATCAGAAGTAGAAAACAAGAGAAGAGAATCGTGTCGGTTCCTTAGGAAGGTTGTTCGCGTGATGGAATCGCGTAATAAAGCTGTCAACTTTGATGTCTTTCCAAAGAGTGTAGCCAATGTTTTCCCCATTGTTGGTGGTTTCGAGTTTTGTTTTTGTGTATAAAAGTTAAGGAGGGTTAATGCATTTATAGCGTATGATCATACGTATAGAGCATTAGATTTGGTCAATCTGTCAGACTGTCAATGTATGGATAAGTAAGGTGCAAGGAAACTGGAGTCAAAGCCATGGATTTGGATTGTTTTCAAGCAAGGTGGCGCAATCAGTAGAGCCTTCGTTATCAAACATTATACTTTGTACCATCTAGTCATCTACTTTTGTCACTTTCGGGTTTTCAGGTTCGCGGTATGACTCTTAGGCTTCTAAAAGAAGGCTTCTGAAAAAGAAAGGATCTTAGAAGTCTCTGAGAAATTAAAGAAACAAAATTAAGTACGGAACATAGAGAAAAATGAACATACATCGGATGTATTACCTCCAATTTTATTTGTTTTTGAGCATACATGTATTTTTTTCTGAGCTTATTATCTCAAGCTTTATTTATTTTTGAGCATATGTGTATTTTTTCTGAGCTTATTAAAGTTTATAAGTTACATTTTAACCTTTTTTCCATCAAAACTCAAATTTAACTAAGTTTATATGTATTGTTTTTGAGTTTTATTATAATTTTTTTATCTTAATGTTTGAGCGAATAAACTTAAAAACTTTATAATAAAACTCATAATTTTTAAAACAAAACTCATAAACTTTATTATAATACTCAGAAACTATAAAATTGGTGATAGTACATCGGATGCATAATCCATTTACTGAACACGCCACATCGGAAAGTTGTAACACGACAATCAACTAAAAATGAATGTCAAACCTCGTACAGTTTAGTTGAATTAGTCAAAAGAGTATATCGTTATTGTCTGATAGTACACTTTGAGATTTTCTAATTGACAATTTGTAACCCGTCAAAGCATAATTTTTTTCAGATTTTCAGGAAGGTGGGTTTTCATTAATCCTTGACAGCGGATACGAAATCTAAAGATACCAGATTAGCGGCCTTTTCGATCCCCTTGTCCACCCAAACGCATAGTTATAGCATGAACTATGTACCGTAATTTTTAACTAAAGTTGGTTGGTGTAACTAGTAAGGGCTCTCATCTCTTAAACAGGTGATCGGGTTCAATTCCTGACTCTTGCGAATGAAAAAACCAAACTAAAATAAATTTTGGTCACAAGACGAGTACAATACCAAAAAGAAAGCTTTGAACCTCCAAATTGTTTGTCAATTATACCCTCAATTACGTCATAACTCGTAACCATCAGCTCTCTTTTGTAAAACTAAAGTAATATTTCCTAATATAATTGTTTTAAATAATGTAAAAAGCATGTAATACATGAAAAACATAAAATTGACAAATTTTAAAAAAAAAAAATCACGTTTTTAAAAACGACATAAAAAATGAAACAAAGGGGGTAAGTACTGTAATCAGTTATCGTGGAAGAGGTTCGATATGGTTTTCGGGTAATACCGTAAGATAGTAAGTATCAGTGTTACACATAAATTGCACAAATTGGGGATTAATCATTAGGCTAATCCCCTCCGCTAATTAAATGAACCCACCTTATTACAGTTTGAGTAAAACGATTAATCCAACAAATAAAAAGTGAAATAAACACAACGTAAAATTCCATGTGCTTACGAAACTTACGAGTTTAATAGCCCCACCGTCACGGCCGCCATACCCCGATTTTCCGACGTTCTACCGCCGACATCTCCGTCATGCCGCATTTCTAGGGTTTATTCTTATCCAATTTGGGGGAAAACTTATTGGAATGCGTGAGATTTCTACTCGCCTCGCTTTTTCATCTTTATCTATTTTATCTGTTCAAGATTCAATTCTCGATTTACATTTTCTCTCCTCGCTAATCACATGGCCCAATTCATCAATTTTATCTGCATTTCGTCAATTTTACCATCATTCTGTCTTTAATTGATTTAAATTGCTATTCTACTGTTGATTTTGTTTTACATCTGTCGTTATCGCTTTCGCGTTCCATATGATTCCTAATTCCGGAAAATGTCATTACCTAAAATTTCCGATCTGTTTTTGTTCTTCCTATCAAAACTCGATTTTGTGGAGTTTTAGCTTGTTTCGCTGATAAATTCGGTGTCAGCTCGAGTGTTTTTCTAGGAAATGTATGTGATTGTTGATTTTTCGATGACAATGCATTACAGGAACAAGTGCGTAGCTCAGTTTCTCATTTCTCTATCTAGTGTCTGGAGCACCGATTATTGGTGTGGAGAACGAAAATTAAGATTGCAATTTAGTAACGTTTTATAGAAAATACGTCAAAAATTTTGCTCAACCTAGGTTAATGCTTGAAGGCTTAAAAGTGTATCCCCAAAATGTAAATCCTAGGTCCGCCACTGGCTGGAGGTTTAACAAGAACTTTTTTGTGAATTTGTTCATTTTGTATTGCCTGTTGCTGTATGATTAAATTATTTGTCATTCAATGAAATGTGTGTGTTTATTAGGTGATTTTTTCCAAAGCTGCACTGGATTCTAAACGGCGTGGAGAATTGATTGATTGTTTTGTCGTGTTGTAAGATTGAAAGTGGAAGGCTAAATAAGTGCTGTGAGAAATGGAGAACAAAACGGAAAGCAAAAATATCCGTGATAAGCAGGAGGATAATCCATGGTGGTGGATAGCTAACAAGGGTTTGGGAGTCTCTTTTATATGTGTATCTCTGTTTGCTGTATTAGTTAGGCTGGCGGTTTCACTACACCCATATTCGGGGGCTGGAAAACCTCCCAAGTTCGGAGATTTTGAAGCACAAAGGCATTGGATGGAGATAACGGTTAATCTCCCTGTTAAGGATTGGTATCGTAATAGCACCATCAATGACCTTAGCTATTGGGGCCTTGATTATCCTCCACTGACTGCATACCAAAGCTATGTTCATGGCCTCATCTTGAAGTTCTTCCTCCCAGAATCTGTCGCTCTTTTCACTTCTCGTGGTCACGAGTCTTATCTTGGGTCAGTCCTCTTCTAGCAGATCATAGTGAACAATTACATGTGTAGGCTTTGTGTCTCTTATAATCTGTGAAAGCTGTCTTCTGTACTAATTTTTTTTAATTATTGTTTTTCTTTTAGGAAGTTGCTGATGAGATGGACAGTCTTGTCTTCTGATATCTTGGTGTTCTTTCCTGCCGTTTTTTGCTTTATTCTAGCGTATAGAGTTGCTCGTCCTCGGAAGCATCAAAGTGATATAATTTGGCTTAGCGCAATGATCCTTATAAATCCATCCCTCATTGTTATAGACCATGGCCATTTTCAGGTTGCATTTTGAATGATCTCTCTTTCTCCTTCTGGTACCAAATCTTAAATGTTTCGAAGTTTTAACTTTTCCATTCCCAATTTATTTTGCAGTTTAACTGTATCAGTTTGGGTCTCACTATGGGTGCTATTGCTGCTATTATCTCTAGCAGGGACCTGGTAGCATGTGCATTGTTCACTTTGGCCCTAAGCCATAAGCAGGTGCCATTCTTATCTTGGACTTTTCAAATTCATTGCTATCTGATGTTTTTTTCAATTAATTAGTAATGACTCTCGAATTTGATGGTGGAGATCCCTTTCTGAACTTGGATGAGTAATATCAAATATGGTCCGTGTGGAGAGGTGGACAAAGAGGGTACAACGTTACAGCTTTCAGAGTGTTTTCTATCAAGCAATCAAATTTCATTTAATGTTTCAGCACATGTGGAACATTTTCTGTCCTAATGTGCTTGCTATTAGCATTTTATTGTTCTCTGCCTTATCTTGTTGCTGCATTGTTGTTGCTTAAGCCATTAATTTTCTGGCAGATGAGTGCATATTTTGCTCCCGCTTTTTTCAGCCATCTTCTTGGCAGATGCTTAAGACGTCACAACCCGTTTCTTGAGGTGTCAAAATTGGGATTTGTTGTTATCGGGACAATTGCTGTAGTCTGGTGGCCGTATCTTCATTCTAAAGAAGCCTTTTTTGAAGTACGAAACAGTAAACTCTCACCCCTTTCTTTTACTTGTGGAATGCATTTGTTGTCCATGCTTGTTGGCTATCAGTAATGCCTTCACCTTGTTAGTGTTTTTTACTTTAGATCTGTTGATGTTAACCTTACAGTTGCATACTGTTTATCTGTGCATGATTCTTTACGAAGTTATGTGCATCTTCTGTGAACAAATTTATACCAGATTAAAACTTGTACAAATGTAATTCACAAGATTGTTTGATGTTTCCTGCACCTAGCTTGGCCAACTACCAGGAAAAGCTCATATCATGCACATAATGTATTTCCATCTCCAAGAAAAACCACTTTGATTCCTATAAGAAAAAATCCTCAAACTCTTCCTTTCGGTTTTGGGGCTTCAACTCTTACATGGAGTTCTTGTTTTGATTATTCAAAAGTAGGACAATGGTTTACCGCTTATGAATTATGGATTATGGATTCTCCCAGTTAACCTATTAGTAGTTTAGTACTAAGTACTGAGCTAATAAATCCCCTTCTTTTTGCCATTGGACGACCGATCAAATTCATCATAGGGATGGAGGAAGTAAGTCTATTGTACATTGTAGAAATACAACGTATAATTTGTATAAAAAAATATGTGTACTATCATAAAAAGTTTATTGCGTATTCTGAGACAATATTGTTTAAGTCAATATTGTGTGACCATTAAAGTCTATTGGGTCAATATGGGATGGGGGAAGTAAATCTTTTTATTCTAGGAAGATACCTCTTCCTTCGGCTTCCTAAGGGTGATCTGGAGTTTTTTTTTTCCTAACAACATTTCAAGGCTCGGTCATGAGGATTTTATCTTGGCGAGTTGGGTGACATAAATGTTTTAGAAGCAAACTTCACAATGGAATTTCCATGAGAGTGACTTCTTCTCTGACTTGTGTTTTAAATATGCGATGAAGGTTTTAGCCCGGCTTGCTCCTTTCGAGAGAGGGATCTACGAGGACTATGTGGCCAACTTCTGGTGCACAACATCAGTTCTCATTAAGTGGAAAAAATTATTCGCTACACAATCGTTGAAACTGATTAGCCTGGCCGCCACCATCTCAGCATGTTTGCCTTCAATGATTCAGCAGATAAAGTATCCATGCAACAAAGGATTCCTCTACGGCTTACTTAACAGTTCTTTCGCATTTTACTTGTTTTCTTATCAAGGTATGCTTAAGGTTTTTTCTACTATTTGACCTTGCTGTTAAAAAGAAACAGACTCACCCAACCATCATCGTGAGACTGGTCCATTTACCGTATATGGAGTAACTATAAATTACTTTTAACGGGTAATGAGTGAGTCCGTCTCTTGGGAGATAACTGTCTAATACCGCCAATCCCTTGAAGAATTTCTGTTTCTTGAGGGGCCCTAAACCTAACTGTGTGTTTGATTCTGCAGTCCATGAGAAGTCTATCTTGCTGCCTCTTCTACCAGCAAGCCTCATGGCTCTTGAAGAGCCTCTGGTTTTCAGATGGCTAACAAAATTTGCTTTTTTCTCGATGTTTCCTCTTGTGTGTCGTGATCAGCTTGTCTTGGCATACTTTTCTCTCTTCATTCTGTTTGACCTTACCTTCTATGCGCCACCAAGAAGAAGAAGTTCTAAGAAGTTCAGAACTTCACCCAGGAGAACATTGCTCATGATCCTTCTCCTCTTATGCATTTTGGTAATTCATATAGTTTATTTAACCTTGCGTCCTCCAGAAAGGTATCCATTCCTCTTTGAGGCTATACTTATGATGGTCTGCTTCTCTCAGTTTGTTTTACTTGCTCTTTACACTAATAGTAGACAATGGATGCTGAGTAAACGGTACGCTTCCATGGAAAATGATAAGAAAGTTCTGTAAGCCTCTGGATAGCCTTTTTTTTCGTTTTTTGGAAAATGTCATCTTTCTGGCCTTTTTATTTTGATCCTAGTTTAGCAGTATACTCCCCTAATTTGGAGAATTGGGATTTCCAGTTTGGAATTTGATGTATTTATTCTTACCTTAGGAACATTTTTGGCCCCTTTTAATTGTATTGACAATGTGAAGAATACGTCAATGAGTATAAGATAAAATTTCCTGGCAATCTGGTTTGTTATCTGCTTTGGCAAACATGTAAGATTAGCTGTTGGGTGTGTGTTTGTGCGCGTGTGCGAGGAGTTCTGCCTAGTAGTAGATTATGCGTTGAGATCTCTTGCCCCCTATTTTATCTTGTGTCCCTACTTTTTTTCTGCTTCACATTATCCCTCGACATAATGGACTTTTTTTAGTCCGGTACAAATTCCAAAACATGTGAATTATTATATATTAAAATTGCCGGATGTGTTTGAAAGAGTAGTGGGTCAACAGAACATAATACATAGGACAAAATTCGCTCTTTACATTTCGAACGGCAGGCATCCCTAGCCATTTCAGTTATGAGATGACCAATGGAAAAAAAAAGTAAATGACGATTTGTATAATCTTATTGATGGAGTTGATGAAATGTTCTAAAAAAAAAAGTTGGGTTTGGAGTGACATATATGGAGAAACCACTGTGATCTTGCGGTCAGAATTAACCTACAAGGAGACTAGCCTACTCTCATTGGCAACATCGGATGGGAAGCACAACCCAC
Source organism: Silene noctiflora (assembly GCA_009801015.1). Lineage (NCBI taxonomy): Eukaryota > Viridiplantae > Streptophyta > Magnoliopsida > Caryophyllales > Caryophyllaceae > Silene > Silene noctiflora. Next base: position 17,433 of record VHZZ01013061.1, on the reverse strand, counting down.
AATCATCACAATTTGTATGATGACATTTTAAGAATGAGGGGATTCAATTTCAGACCTGCGTAATTCGAATACCTTGAACAGCACTGCAATTACTCCCATGTAATTTACTTCCAACAACGTCAATTCAAAACATTGGCAATAAAAAGTAACTTCAACTTTAATGATAATGACTCCGAGAGTAGTACTACTTGTGCGAATATGCGCGTAAAACACTTTCTTTACATTTGGCAAAAAAAAAATAAAAAATAAAAAATAAAAATAAATAAATAAATACTTGTAATGCAGTAAAAGAAAAATCCACAAAGATGAATTTTATACTCCCGACAATACAGTATTCTTACAGCTCAACTGAGCGGAAAGAGAGAAACCAGACAGGGGAAATCAAAGTCCCACAAAAAAAAAAAAAAAAAAAAAAACAGAAATTTGAGCAAGATAAAGGGAGAAAGGAGTAAATTCACCACTAGACCATTTTTTTATGGTTCGCATTGCCCACTGACTAAGCGCTGCTGGTTTTAAAAAAAAGCTAATAATTTCAGCAATAGTACAAAAATTACTCTGAACTTAAACTAGTATTGGTAGCCACCTTGGGTTGTAGGAGCACTCTGGTAAGCATTATGCTGCGCATTCATGCTCGTGTATGGGCTTGGCTGTGCTTCGGTTGGTTGGTATGGAGTTTGTTGAGAGTTCTGATAAGCAGTTTGAGAGTTTTGATAAGCAGTTTGTTGAGGGTTCTGATAAGCACTTTGCTGAGGGTTTTGATAAGCAGTTTGTTGGTGGTTCTGATAAGGAGCCTGTGGCTGATAAGGTGTTGGATTCCATGCTGATTGTTGCAAAGCGGTACTATGATAAGGGGCTTGTCCTTTCGTATCTGTATACGGGCTCTGATGAGGAATAGTTTGGCCGTTGTAATTTTGGTGGGTCCCTGGTGGCAAGTGATCGGAGCCGCCATGAACGTCAGCCATTGATTCAGAGACACTAAGGTAAGGATCATGGGGCTTCATGTTCATCCCAGCAGCCTAAATAAAGCAAAACAACTCCATTGAGTTCATTTTCTTATGGCAAAGCATCACGATTACTCGTCATTATGTAAAAAAAATGGAAAATCTTAAAGCTCAGGCAAACTAGAGTAACCGACATACTCTAATAGAGCGACGATAAAGCAATGCAAATAAACTATCGATATTGCCGGACAATTGCGTCACTGTGTTGCATGTCCACAGTCCACCTGATAACTAGTTAACAATGCTAACAACTTGCTTATTAAAGAGGTCTGATGTTTATAATATTAGGTGACACCAACCCATTTAACTAAAGCCTTTACCATATGGGTCATTTTTATTTTAATTTTTTGGTACACACTACCCAATTTATTATGACATATGGCTATACGGGGTCTGTTTTATGACAAACTTATGAAAACATGTCTCATATGATAATATTGCAAGACAACTGCATCACTGTGTAGCATCTCCTCCTGAATATAGATGGTCTGTGTAAACAACATCCTCATCAAAGTTGGTCTCATGTTAATAGTATAATTACTATAATATGAGACCAACCCATTAAACTAAAAACTCCACCGTATACCCATAAACCGACCAAAAATGAATAACTACCCCGTATATTATGAAATATAGGTCAATTTCATGATAATCTTATGACGATATGTCTCATATGAGAATTTGTGTACAACCATGCCATTAGATCATTTAGAAAGCTGAGACACCATGCTAAATATTGAGATGGAGACTGAATAGCAGAAGTTTATTAGCATAACCAACTAATCATAAAATAGTAAAAACAATTTGCAACTATATAAAAAACAAAGTGACTGTGCAAAAAATATACCTCGGCGTTACTGGGATAGACATTCCCTCCTGTTCCAGGAGCACTCTCTACGGCACTACTTTGGTAATGAGGCTCAACAGAGCTGTTGGGATTTGGGTATCTTA
>VHZZ01013056.1:35217-49200 GCA_009801015.1 Silene noctiflora | reverse complement strand
TGTATCATTATACAATTAATCAATTTATCTATTAAAGGGAATGGTCGTATATGTGTGACCTAAAGGGATCAACCGATCACCACCGTCAAACGACAGTAATGTCAAACTCTAGATAGCCAACCATTACTGATTAATGATGATCAGTTGACTTTATTGAAACATCATCCCTTGTGTATTCTTATTTTGAGATTTTAATAATGATATTTAAATCATCGTTGTGATCGCACTATTGTTGAGGACACTTACTCCAACAATATTACTTTTTGTGTATGAAGTTAGCAGCAAAATGAGAGGACAGTTGATTTGATTGAATAGTTGCATGCATGGGATAATGAGTATAGGTGAGAAGTAAATAAGACTGATTAATTTAATGAAGCTTTTGTGCGTTTTGGAACAATTTTTGGCCATCCATTTGTTTGATCCAACGGCTGTTATAAGAACTTATGGACTCATACATAATTAAAGGACTCACTTGATCCTTATACTATATATATATATATATATATATATATATATATATATATATATATATATATATATTGTACCTCTCCAATAATGATTAGTTCCTTCGGCCACGAACAAAACTTCATATTGCTTCACCTACACACTCAAGATATTACGTAGGAAAAGGAAGTGGGGCAGTACCTTCTAAAATTTTATCAACAGAAACCCTTGCATTACTATCTAGTAGCGGTGTACCATGAATGACCTGGTTGCTATCTCCTGATGGGTAAACTCTACCTATGGCAACGTCAAAAGTCTCTCCATCATGAATACAAGCTAGGCGACACTTAGTTGGATCTTACATTATCAGATGATTTATGTGTTAATAAAAGTAATAATGTAAATACATCTAAGGCTACTATTATGCTTTGACGGGAAGAACAACCCAACTCCATCCCAGCCTCAAATTGCAGCAACATAGAAAAAACTACACTTATTTACCTTAATTTCAGTAGGATTTGGGTTTGGTTGTCTTTATTTGTTCATTCCTATGCTTTTCTCTGGGTTCGCCGATTGACAACTACTTCTTGATCAAAAATCCCCCACAGCCCTTTGCGAAGTTTGATGTGATGTACCAAACACATCCTTGATAGTAACTCCGCCAGGGAAACCACTCACTAGAACAAAACGTTCCTTCTTTTTTAGACTACGTGACAAGACATCATCGTACCTATGAGGAACAAATTCTCCTGACTTTACCTTCTTTCGCCATTCAACCTAAATTATTATAAAAAAAAATAACATAAAGAATTAGAAATATAAAAACAAGTCAAAGGAAGAAGTTGTTAATGAAGGTTGAATCATTTGTGACTACAAGAATGGGAACATAAACTGATTAAAAAAGGTCATTTCAACACAGTTAAGTATCAAATATGTACCATTTCTTCTTGAAATTTTTTAGTCTTCTCATTTAGAATCTCCCCATCTGATGACTTAGTCCTTCCCTTTATCCAATACCAACTGCGATCGACAACTTCATCAGTATTTGAAGATGAAGCTATCCACTCAGAAATCCTTTGATTGTATCCCCGTCTACCCATTATATGAGGATGATCATTATGCTTTATACTTTCGACTAATTTTTGACTCTTATCCTACATTGAAAGAAAGTAAAGTAGAAACAAATTTAAAATAAGAATTACGAAACTTCGAGATGATAATGATTACCTAAAAAAGATATTAAATAAGTATGACGATTATCACCTTAAATTCATCTGACTCTCCGTAAGCTTTAAATTTCTCCCAATGAGTCAGCTCAATGAAACTATAGCAATAAGTCGTGAAGTTATATTGTAATGACCCGACCCGACACCGTCGTAACACAATTCCAATACGATGGGATTCTCCCTCTAGGCCCATTATTTTTCCTCATTTAAGCCCAAAAGAAGAAGGCCTTATTACTAAGTGGTGAGTGGAATCTATTATAAGCTTTTAAAGATCTTTATTCTTTCCATGTGAGACAATTTTCCACACATTTCTAGGGGTGTTACAATCTCCCCCACTTAAGGAGCACAACGTCCTCGTTGTGTCTGGAAGCATAACCTCTAAACCCGAATCCTCCCCCGCTAGGTGGGTGATCACAATGGAGCGTATAACCACTGTCTTCAATCACCACACGGTCGCAGGGTTGCTCTGATACCACCTGTAACGACCCGACCCGTCACCGTCCTAACACAATCCCAATATGATGGGATGCCCCCTCTAGGCCCATTATTTGTCCTCACTTAAGCCCAAAAGGAGAAGGCCTTGTTACTAAGTGGTGGGTGGAATCTATTATAAGTTTCTCATGATCTCCATATTCTTTCCATGTGGGACAATTTTCCACACATTTCTTGGGGTGTTTCGTATATTTTGGATGTTTATTTCGAGTGTACTTCTTAGTCAATTTACCCTTGAAATCCCCTCCACTTTTCCCCACAAGAGATTAGCACGTCCTTCTTGTGTGTCTCATCGACTAAATATTTTGCTTGCGACAAAGAAATTGTCAGATGACCTCATAAGTTGTGACTAAACCATTACTTAGATTCATAAATGATTCAAGAGTTAATCAAAGAGGATAGAATACACTGGACCGTAAACATACACAAAGAATATTTTTATATATAGGGCGCTTTTTCACAGACAGGATGTATGCACTGGGCATGACTTTACTGAGCATAGTGAGGTTTGACTGACTGGATAGGCGAGCTTGACTAAGCATGCTTTAACTAACTGTCAAGGTATGTATACGTCACCACAAATTATAATTATTTTTGCATACAGAAGGAATATTTGCGCACATAAAGAATAATATTTGTGCATATTAAGAATATTTTTCCACATATATAGGATGCATGCTTGCTGGTCGGGGTTATTCTTCCTATATTGTTCCAACCTAAACTCAATAAAAATATGTTACACCTCCTCCTTAATGTTTCATCCTAAACTCCAAGACAATATAAAAAATACCGCTTGTAATATACACTTAAGAATTCTAGCCACCTCAAGTTATATTGTGCTTGATATGCTCATTTTCAGTAGTCTGATTCGAGGTACTTGGTACTCAGACCATAACAACAAAAATAATAGCTAATAAAAGATATCAACATAATTCGTACAAAAATATCCCGCCATAGTAAATCTTTAAGACCAACTTCTACATCTTTATCCCAGTCTTTAAAGTTGATGTTCACTTGACATCGAACCTTCTTACCACAATAGCTTTCAAATTTAGAAGCGTATTTCCCGGTTGGAAAAACAGTGTTATCCCACTCTACAAGAAACAGACCTTTAACCTTTTTCTTTAGAGTAGTTGGTACTCGAGTTCACTTCTTTGTCTTATCACCACCTGAAATATCATTTGTGTGAACCTCACGACAAACGTAACAATTTGAAAGCGAAGGACATCGGAAATTATGAATTTTTTTGAAACTTTTTAAAAATTAAAACACAAGAGTTCACTAAAACATAAACAAACAAGTGTAAGGGCGTTATCACCCAAAGGTTTTACAAACTAATATTCGAATTGCGGAAAAGGTATCCCACGAATAGACAAATGAGGGTAAATAAGTCTAGCAAATTATACATAAGGCCCAAGGTTAAGCACTCACTAGCTCACACGTCTTTCCCCATAAAAGCATCCACGAACCTGACATTCATGTAAACATGAAAGCCACAGTCAGTGGAGAGTAACTCAAGGTTCTCCCAGCACATTTATTCAAAATGAACATAATTAGAAACTCAAATAAGCAAGTACATCAAATACGGCATAAATAACTTGAATAATAAAGGAAATGAAATCATACATGGTAAATGAGATAGAAATGCAAGATATAAAGGGAATGGACATATTCAAAGCATAATAAACATATATAACTCGAATATGGAAGCATAGAGATAACAAGAATAATACTCAAGTACATATTCCAATGAGAAATAACATATGCGCTTATTCAAGTCACATAACAAGCTCTTAATACTCTAGACACAATTTCTCTCGATAGGATGACTAGCTAAGTACATTCCTAGTTTAAACCTGGCCAGAATCTCGGGATAAATATTTCACCATTCGACATGCGATAAACATTTCCGCCCAAGACTCGATCGACATAATGGAAGTCGAGTGCCCGGTATCGACAGAACAGCCCGAAGGAGGCAGAAATGGAATAAGATAAACCCATACTTGCCAGAACAGCACAAGTAGGGCGTAAAGCAAGTCACGCAAGAATATAAAGCATCATGTCAATTTCACAAGAATACGACTTATTTCAAGTAATTACATTTAATAAGGAATTTATACTTGAAATTAGATAATTAAATGAAAACGAATGAATTACAACTCATACATGAATATACTACAACATTTCATTTGAATAAAACATATTCAAACCATAAAATTCCCATTTGTAAATCATATAAGGAGGGAAAAATGACAATCAGAGGACTCCCAGCCGGATGGGTCACCGACGGCCGGCCCACCAGCTGAGACACAGCCTAGAAATGAAAAATCTGAAAATATCAGGAACCTCCTAGCCGGCCAGGACACCGGCGGCCGACCCTTTGGCTGGGATAACACCCAAACCACACAGTTCACAAAATGTTACAGGGACTTCCCAACCAGCCAGGGTACCGACTGCCGGCTCACCGGCTAGGACAACACTTACACCATATTTCCACAAAATTTGGCAATAACTTACAGGGATCTCCCAGCCAGCCAGAGGACCGGCGGCTGGTCTACCGGCTGGGCACCCCTGTACACGAAAATTCAGCACAAACTCTTGCAACTCAGTGTTAACATGAAATCAACAAGCAACTTCATATGCATACTCATGATGGGGCATATACTTGAGATGGAATTCAATAGTTTACATGTTGCAACAACCAATTTCTTACCCAATTGTTTACATACAAACACTTTCCTCCAACAATTTTTTGACATAAAAAAATACAATAACATGAGACAAACCATAATTCATCCTTAACATACACACATAAGACTAATTCATTTTATTCATAAAACAAGGCTTGTGATACACACAACAATTGCTCAACAAGCATAAGTGGAACCATTTATTGAACAAACAGCCAAGAAACATAACAAGATGTAAACTTATCAACTTTAATCACATAAAGACTAAATATTTCACATTAAAATCACATAATTTGACATAAATGTCAAGTAACCTATCACCGTTACCTTTTTAGCACTTCACTCGTCCAAAGTTTTGTCAATCTCGAACGAATCTTCTTCCGGGTTGTCGAAATTGCTTCCTAAAAACACAATACAATTAAAAGGGTCAATTTTGGCAAACCCTAGAAAGACGGAATTTTAGAAAAGTCAAGAAAGAACAAGAATTTATTACTTGTAAATATGGAGAAAGAGAAAAGAGGAAGAATGGTGCAAGAATGAACGAATTTGGTTGAGAATTGAGTGAGATATGAAGGTTTTAGTTCTTCAAAGAGGATGGTTTCAATGGTGGTTTCTTTGGAGAGAAATTTCAGAAATTGAAGGGAGGAAGATGAAGATAGAATGAGAGTTTGTGTAGAGGAAGTGGTAGTAAATAGGCCCAATAACATGCTTAGGCCCAAAAGGCCTCATTTTGAGTCGGTTTTTGCTAAAAATACGTCTCAAGGCTACTATATACTTAAGACGGACATTATTATCATATTTATAAATATTATATCTCTAAAATTATATTTTAAAAAATTAAGTTTTAAAATATAATTAGCCTTAATTAAAATATTACAATATTTTAACACTATAAACGGAAAATCGCGGGTGTTACAATTTGTCTTATCTCCACCTGAAGCATCATGATCCTCCATCGTACAAAACGTATATAGAAAAACATAGTCAATATAACAATATTTGGAGCATGAGGAACGCGGCTTTGGGGAATGAGGAATGACAGAGTGAAAAGGACAGGACTTGATCTGGTTATGCAGAGAATCAAGCTGCATGTTCATCATAGGATAATGAAGTGTAGGATGACTAAGCTATCTAAAAGCATAACATGATTTGTATTTAACTTTCTTAAAAGTGATTTGTTTAATGAAATTACTAATCATAAATAAATTAAATAAATAAACAATATAAAGTAATAGAACCTGAGAACCTATTTTAGTAAACACATTATATTTTTAAAAAGCATATCACTATCAATCATTTTAGCTTTAAAAACCATAATATTAACTTAATGTTTGATCTCTATCTTCCCAAATACCCTCATTATGATCAACTCGTACATAATTAGTTTCCAAGTTATCTTCAACGGGAATTGAAGGCAGACCCTCCAAAAATGGAGGAATAACATCAAATTCATCATATTCTTCCTCATCCACTACATTATCCACTCCAAGAATATGTCTCTTGCCTTGGAGTACAACACACCACTTATCGTTTGATGGATCTGAAATGTAGAATACTTCTTTTTCCTGCGAAGCCATTATAAGAGGCTCATTCTTGTAATTCCGCCTACTAAAATCAACCAGTGTGAAGCCAAACTCGTCTACACGAACACCTTTCTTATTTTCTGCTCACTTGCATTTAAATAATGGAATCGTGAATTTTGTATACTGAAGTAACCATATATCCTCAATAATCCCATAGTATGACATTTGATTACATGTAGGTGTACCACTGCTAAATTCAGTAGAAGAAGCTACTAAAGTAACTTCACTATTCTGCATTGTACTCTTGTTATCTTGACATTCGATATAAAAACACTACCCATTAATATCATAACCTTCATATGATATTACTTCTTTATCGGGGCCATAAGCTAACCATTTAACAGTTTCACCAACATCATTGGGTGTACATGATAACTCAGAAAGTACTTTATCCCTAAACCATTTTACAAAAGACTTGTTGTATTCTTCAACCAACCACTTGTCATTTTTTAGTAGGTATTTTGACTTCAGTATTCTCATGTGCACATCTATGTAAGGATGAGCTTCTGTGAGATGTTTTAAGACAAGAAAGTGAGCATCATTAAGCTCTTGACAATTAAGTGATACCCATTTTGCTCCGATAGTACCTTTACCCTCAAGCCTCCCTTCATGTCGACAATTAAGTAGCCCAAACGGTTGCACACCAGCGAGATAGTCGGTGCATAATCTTATAGCCTCTACCCCTATGTATCCTTCGACAATACTAGCATCTGGCCTATATCTATTGGTAGTGTAGCCTCTCAAAACTCCCATATATCGCCTCAAACGCATACATATGTCTTAAGTGTACAAGACCCAAAAGTTTAGCCTCTCTAACCAAATGAACAACCAAATGCACCGAAATATCAAAGACAGAAGGGAGGAAATAAATCTCTAATTGACACAAGGTTTCAACAATATCAGCTTGCAACTTGTCTAGGGTGTCAGGATCAATCACGTTGTTATAGATTGCATTAAAGAAAAAGCACAACCTAGTAATAACAAATCTCACGGGTTGTGGTAAAAGAGATCGTATCACCACGGGTAAAAATTGTTGCATTATCATATGAATATCATGAGACTTTAGTCCAATTAGCCGCAAATCTTTCATGGAAACCGGATTTTTCATGTTGGAACAATATCCATGTGGGACCTTAATGCCATGAAGACACTCACATACAATAAATTTCTCCTTCTTAGACAATGTGTAGCAAGCTTGAGAAAGATATACACGTTTCCCTTTCTCTTACGGTGCTAGCTCATTCCTTGTTCCCATTTCTTCGATATCCTTCCTCGCCTTCTAACCGTCTTTAGTATTTTCAGGAATGTTGAGCAGAGTCCCGAAAAGACTTTCAGCGACATTCTTTTCTACATGCATGATGTCTATACAATGTCTCACTAACATGTGTTGCCAATATGGAAGATTCCACGTTATAGATTTCTTCTTATATTTAGCATTCATTTCAAATTTATTGGGCTTTCCAAAAACATCAATATCTTTGACTTGTTCATATACTTCATCTCCCTCTACTGGAATAGGTGTTATTCGACTATCGTTCTCTCCATTGAATGACTTATTCATCCTACGATAAGGGTGGTATCGAGACAAAAATCTTCGATGACCCGTATAAATATTTTTCCGACTATAAGTGAGCCAAGGAGCTACGACACCTTCATCACATATTGGACATGCCTTTTTATCTTTCACCGAGTATCTAGACAAATTACCATATGCAGGAAAATATTATGGTATATAATAACATAGCACGCAGGGTGAAATCTTCTTTGGCAATTGCATCATAAACCTTTACTCCTTCATTCCACAATAATTTCAAATCATCAATGAGGAGCTCTAAATATACATCTATATCATTGTCAGGTTGCTTTGGTCCTTGGATAAGAAGTGACAACATTAAGTATTGGCACTTCATACACAAATAAGAGGGAAAGTTATAAACACAAAGAAGGACAGGCCACGTGCTATGTTGACTATTCAAAGTAGAGAACGAGATCATCGCATCGATGCAAAGCCCAAGTCGTAAATTTCTAGCTTCATCACCAAATTCTGAAAATATTCTATCAATAGTTCTGCATYTGCTGGATGTCTAAGTTTACCATCTTTTTTTCTCATGTCTGCATGCCACCTTAAGTTCCTCGCATCAATTAGATTGGCAAATAATCGTTTAAATCTTGGTATTATGGGTTAATACCAAACCACTTTTGCACTAGAGCCTTTCTTTTGTGCATAATCAGCGTTCTTATCCTTTAATCGATAACGAGATGTACCACATTTTGGACACTCGTACAAATTCTTATATTTTTTGCGGTACAAAATGCAGTCTTTTGGACATGCATGAATTTTTTCATAGTCACAACCTATTAGGCACATAATTTTCTTAGCCTCATAAGTGTATTTCGTAAGAACATGATCCTCCGGAAATATGTCATCTAAGAGTTCTAATAATGATTTAAAACTCTTATTACTCCAACTATTTTCCAATTTTAAAGACATTAAGTTCATCACTGCAGATAATCGAGTGAAGTTTTTGTATTTAGGATACAAAGGTTTCTCCACATCACTAAGCAAATTCTTCAAAACACGTTGGTCATTCTCAAAATTAAATTGCACGCCCTCAATCAAGTCATATATCTGATCCCTTTGAATATTTTCATCATCTATAACATATGTTGACGTGTCTTCTCCACCCACTTTAGTTTGAGTGGAAACGATCGACTCTCCATGAAATATCCAACGTGTGTAGTCTCTCATAAACCCACATAAAACTGATAAGGATTTTGTCGTATGGCCTTAATCAAAGTAAACCTATCTCAAACTTACTAGTAGTTAATGGCAAGACAGGGTCGAATCCACAGGGAGGCGGTAATAGTCTATTTGCTAATGTAATAATTTGTCTTAAGGTAACAAGTTTTTTGAAGGTTTGATTTATTTAACTAAAACTAATTACAAGATAAATAAAGATGGATTAAATAATATTAAATGGTCTAGGGATCAAGTTAACTAGATAGTTATACGGGGGTGTGATTTAACTAATTAATAGAGCAAATCTTATTGTTTAAGTCCAGATGATCGGTCGATTCTAATATGTCCTTTAAATTCAATTTAACATGCGGTCGCTATCATTAAATAATTCTATCCAGTTATCGCAGCCTATACTAGTCTTAGTCCGGTCGGCACAAATCCTAGTTTGCAACACTAATTAATTAACCGTGGAAAAATTAATCAACTAGATTCAAAATAATAACTGAAGAACAATAGAGAAGCAATTTAACTATCAATTCATTAATAAAACCCATTCTAACAGCCTAGATCCCTTTTCACCCCAGATAATTAAATTTGCTACGCATATTAAGTAAACTAACAACAAAAAGATTGATAGAAAACATAACTAAAAACATAAATATGATGAAAAACAAAGATTGAAGTATTAAGGAAAGATTGAATTAATATCGTACGAATTAATGATGAACAAAGCTTAGGTCCAGAATAATTATAAACTAAAACTAAACTAGAAGTTTTATTAGAGGTTTCTAGGGTAAATATACGAAATAAAGCATAACAAAGCATAATAATACAATAGGTATCGAGTTTGGTATTTATAGTAGAAGCTAAATTGATTTAGGAAATTCCTCGCAATAGACGGAGTCTGATTGAATACTCAATCGAGTATAGGAGTACTAGATCGAGTATTCTCTTCCCGAAATCTCCAACTCTTGACATTTAATTCTTCTTAATTGATCCCAGGTTCCTCGATCGAGTGTCAGTGAACTCGATCGAGTATGCGTCCTCTTTTCACTTCTTCGTGCAATCTTCTTTTCTCTTCTCTTTCTTTATTTCTGTGCCATTCTTCGTGTGTTCCGTAATGTCTTCTCTGCGGTGCTAATATCTTCTAAATGTTCTACAAATGCTCCAAGTCTGCATTAAAACACCAAAATGCGGAAGTATCTCATTCTAGCATAAATGACATGAAATTAACGTATTCTAGCACGAAAATTGTATTAAAACAGCTAAAGGGGAAGCATATAAATTTATATAAATATGACTCATCAAAATGAAGGAAATCTTGACTCTCAAGATGAAACATATCCAGAATATGTAAAAATTAAATTTAGTCATAAAATTTAATTGGATCTTATGCATGCAAACTAAATACTAGAATAAGGAGAAAACCTTTTCTTACATTGAGTAAAAAAAAATATTGGGCACTAACAAGTTCACCTTCTTGCTAGTTCTTGAGCTTTCCAACAATGGATGAACAAAGATCCAAGTATAGGATCTCTCCCAAGAGATTATACCCAAGATAACACTCCTAAAAGTTCTAATTATTTTGATCTAGAAATCATTAAAACCAATCTTAAAATTGACTCAAATATGTTTATATTGGACCTTGATAATTCGGTCAAGGTGGAGTAATTTGTGAGCTTTTTGGTCTCTCTAAAACTTTCACAAAGTTTAGACACAAAAGGTTTTTCTTACTAGAGAAATTATTAAGTGAATGAATGAATAAGATAGGAAAAATCCTCTCACATGGGGTTAGGAAAACCGGTGGGGTGGGGTGCTTTTGGGGAGCCAATGCATGCTCAAGTTGGTCTTCACAAGACACAATAGGCATGCATGCCTATCTTACCTTTTAATCATTGTGTTTAATTTAAAATAAAATAAACAACACAATCACCCAACACCTTACATTATGTCGGTACATATACATAAAATGGAGGTCCATTTTATTTTGTCAATTGTCAATTTGTCACATGTGACATGTTACATGACATGTCACAATATTATGTATTTTAATCACATTAAAATCAACACATTACTAATAATATGTCATATACAAAATTAACTTAGTAATTCACAATTACTTGTACCAAAACGGTTTATCGAATTTATAAATTACAACGTCTTGAATTTATAATAAAATATTCATTCATAATTGTTTCATAAACAATAACTTAATCGAAGTAATAAAACAATTCGATTACTTAAACCGTATCTTATTTAATCGAATTACAATAAGACACGTAATTTTACTCACAAAATTATCCGTCAATTTTAAGTAATTTAATTAACTCGTATTTTCATACGATTAATCAAATAATCAATTAAGAGCATTACCCTTTAGGTATGACCTTGGGGATCAACTGGTCACCACCGTCGTACGACAGTAATGTCAAACTCTAGTCAGCCAATCATTACCGATATGTGTGGACCAGTTGACTAAGAAGTATAATTTTCCCTCATGTATTCTTTAATATGAGTTTTAAATATGTGATCGATATGATCGACAATTTGTGATCGCATTATTGTCGGGGACACTTTTCTCCAACACAAAAACTAAGTGCTCATCACATATATCCGGAGTTAAAACTTTCTTTAAATTTTCACAATCAATAAAAGGGCATCATATACGTGTGTCTCCTTTTTTAATTGCATTCTCAGAAGCACATTTCACAAATATCTCCTTCACTAATATCCTAAACGCGTGAGTACAGCGTTTCATATTATACATCCAATTTCGGTCAATCTAAAAAAAACATCAAAGAAGAAAACAAATAACAAAGTTTATTAACTACAACTTGTGATTCAAATGATTATTTTCTATTTACTGTTACAATTTCAACAATCAATTTATTCTATTTAGTGTTACAATCACAGGGTGGCACTAGGTAGAAAGTTTGGAACACATTACAACAAATATATCAACAAACTATCAGTTCTCAAAGATCAACAAGCTTAACTCTTACACAATTATACTTTGCGGCATAAACTATAAGACAAGGAAACTACGAAATATAGAAGAAAAAAGCCTTTGACACTGTCTGTATACAAGATTGCTTCTCTAACAACAAAAGAGTAATCCGCTGCTAAAGTTACAAAGAGTGGTGCTCCAGTAAATTACGTTTCTATCATCGACACAAACTTAAATAACGTCTTGACTCAACAATAAGCATAACTTATACGAATATGGAGAAAGGCTTGACGAATTTTGATATAACTAAGACTTTTATATAACCATTAGAATAACTACACATATTTGGATCATAACCTTATAACAATTTTAATACTCGTGGTTTTTAGTGTTGGGACACTCGGCAGAGTACAGGGTACTCGACCGAGTGCCCATCGCTGTAGTCTGTCAGTGTGCTGGGAGTTGGGGACTCGGACGAGTGCGGAGCACTGGGTCGAGTGGCGTGTACTCGGCCGAGTGCATTGAACTCGGTCGAGTGTCGTGTACTCGACCGAGTGTCCAGTTCGTATCGAATTTTTGACGGAAAGTATAAATATTTGAACGAGAAGCAGTAAATCATTATTTCACTTTTAAAACAAAAACCTAGACATCGTTTACTGCTCCTCCTTCTAATCCTTCATTCCGCGGTGCGTCTCTATCGTTTTTTGGGGTTTCCACGCATCGTAAGACCGTAATCGTAAGGGTAAGTCTTTAATTGAGTCTTTTGGCCTTTTATATGAAACCCTAATTTCTGATTTGGGGGTTTTAGGGATTGTGTGCCTTATTAGTGTTAATTTAATCGTTTTAGGAGGAGACTTCGTAGAGGAAGCGTGTTGATCTCTTACTTGTCCCGGATTTGCTTGTCAAGGTAGGTTTTCCCTACTCATTTGACTGTAGAACTGTATATTGTATAATGTGACAGTTGTGTTATGTGTACCGTGATATGATTTTATGATTGTGACGATCTTGTGATGTTTATTGTGATGTGATATTATTGTTGTCAGTTGGTGGTGGAATTATATGTGATACAATGTGACGGTCTTTGTGATTATTACTGTGATTGATCTATATTATGATATTGTTATGGCGACGGTATTGTGATTGTGGTTGTGAGACATTGTGAGAGGTGATCTCACCCCCATTGTTCACCCCTTGCGTTCTCTCAGCGTAAGGGGGATGTACACATTAAGGGACTTGGGTATTGTGTGATGGTATTGTTGTGGCGATGTTGTGCTGGCGATGTTGGTGGTTGATGTTGGAGTTGGGTGTGATCGGTATTGTGATTGTGATATTGTTTGTGAGCCATTGTGAGAGGTGGTCTCACCCCCATTGTTCGGGTCATGCGTTCTCTCAGCGCAGAAGGGATGTGCACATTAAGGGACTTGGGTTATTGTGGTGGTTAGGTGGTTGGCTGCGGTCTTCCACTGGCAGGGCTACACACTTCGATGTGTAGTCGGTTACTTGATTGTGGTGTGTGATGATGGTGATGGTGATAGTGGTGGTTCGTTATGTTTTATACATTGTTTCTTTATATAGTTGTTCAGTTGACTGACTCCGTTTAATGTTTAAAAACTGTGGTTATCCATTCGGGGATGGTGAGAAGTTGATTTAGCAGGTTACAACGATGATGGTTGTTGACTGCGCGGCGAGGTTAGCAAGGTGGAGTCTTCACGAGTTTTGTCTTTAGTTTCCGCAGACCTTTTTTAGTATCACATTTGTTTTAGTTAGTTTTGTACTCCGTTTTATGGAGGATTTTGTAATCATTTAAATTATACTTATATTAATAATGTTTCGTTATTGTTACTATGATGTTCACTGCCTC
>VHZZ01013053.1:15965-32335 GCA_009801015.1 Silene noctiflora | reverse complement strand
AAAAAAAAAAGTTAGGTACCTTGGTGCAAACGAGGCAAAATGTTAGGTACTCCCTGACAAAAAACCCTTAAATAAAAAATATTACCGAGCTTTTACAAAATGACTATAAAGTTTATTTTTCATGCCGTCTTTAAACAATTTACAAGAGACTGAGATCCTATTCTTTTAGACTTAGTTTTAGTTCAATTTAGTAAAATATTTACAAAATTCAATTCAATTTAGATTTATTAGTTCATTTATATTCTTCACCTCAAATTATGTAATTATAATGTTTCAATCTCCAAAACAATATAAGTATATTCTAGCTATTCATCACTATTATCGAGTTAATATATAAGTTATAGATGTATAAATTGTTCCCTATTCGTAAACAATCAATTTATAAGTCTGTTTGGCCTTCCTTTTAAAACTGCTTTTGCATTAGAAAAATACAAGCTGGGTCAAACACTAGTTTTTGGAAAAGTAAAAACAGTTTTTTTTAAATCCAAAAGCCAAAATAACCCCCTAGAAACAGAAGTAGAAAATAGGATTTTCTGCTTCTATTTTTCAAAATCTTTGATTTTCTCTAAATCTCATAACTTCTTATAACTTTTTGCCAAACACCAACAGTTTTTTCAAGAAACAATTTATACAAAACTATTTTTTAAAAATAGAAACTCATTTTTATAAGTTAGGTCTTGCTTTTAAAACTGTTTTTACATTAGAAAAACACAAACTGGGTCAAACACTAGTTTTTAGAAAAACAAAAACAGTTTTTTTAAACCCAAAAGTCAAAATAACCCCCTAGAAACAGAAGTATAAAATAGAAGTTTCTGCTTCTATTTCTCAAAATCTTATATTTTCACTAAAATCTCATATCTTCGACACCATTTTTTTGTACATCAAACAAAAACGTAGAATTATCTTTCATAAGCAGTACACACTAGCATTATGATTTGCTCCATCAAAATTTTTTGTGTTTTTCGGAAGGACCGTCCTCCTTACACCCAAGCCCTTTATAATATTTTATTTGGATTGCCTTTAAGTGTAAGGAAGACAGTCGTCTCGCAGGACACACGAATTTTTATTTGCTCCACATTTTTTTTCAACGAAAATCGTTTAATTATCATTTTTCGTAGCCGATAGATTTTCTTACAATGATTTTATTTTGTTAGCTACTATTATTTCAGGCATTTTTAATGAACAAATTATTGGATTTTCTTTGAGTTTGAAAACGAAAGAATTTATCAATCTATTTTAAAATTTAATAATTCGATGAAAAGCAACATTAGTTAAATTTTAAAAAAATTGATAGCATCATGTCGATTTGAAACTAATTTGATCCAATGTTGTTAGTGTTCGATGAAAATTAGTTACATAGTTTGTATGATTAATGTTGTATTTTGTTTAAAATGACATATTTTAGCATTACATGAAAATTTAAAGAAGAAAAAATAACTTTAAATTTGTTTGGCCAAACACCAACAAACTAATAAAAACAATTTTGTAAAAATTTTGGCCAAACACCAACAGTTTTTTCAAGAAACAACTTATGCAAAACTATTTTAAAAAAATAGAAATTCATTTTTATAAGTTAGGCCAAACAGGTGTACATGTGTCTTGCTACAATTAGTTTTGTGTAAAACTATTTTATTCAACTGTTTTTGTAAAACTATTATTTTGCGTAATTAATCACATGTTCATTGCAATTGCAACATGATTGAAAATATGTGACTAATATTTTACGAAATGTTGCAATTTTAGAAAATTAAGGTAATACTAAAATAACTTTCACCTAGTACCATGTTCGGGGTGAAAGGGTCATGAACATATTTTATTTTACAATAATTTTTGTATAAATTTGTTTTATATAACAGTTATTGTAAAACTATTTACTATCCCTGTCTCGGTCATTTGTTATCTATTTATTTTGGCATAAAGACCAAATAAATGAGAAAAAGGAAGAGAAATTTAAAATTTCTCTTATATTGTCTACTTTCCCTTATCAACACATTACTTGTCCACTTATGTAAATCTTATCAAAAGTGAATGCACCAAAGTGAAAATAGATAACAAATGAGTAATACGCCCCAAAACGAATTAAATAATAATTGTCCAGGAGAGAGGGAGTATTATTTTACCTAAATAGCCTTAGTTTTCACAATGTTGTAAAATTGTTTTACAAGAGATTTAATTTTTTTAATTTTTCTTTGGTGACGAAGAAATCTGTAACCGCTACTTTCAATGCACACTAGATGAACCTTCGCATACCACATATATTAGGTAAGCAACCCAAAAGTTTTGTTTATTTTAGGGTTGCCTGATTGGTTATGGCTAGGGGTGTTAATGAGCCGAGCCGAGCCCGAGCCTGAGCCTGGCCTTGTTCGGCTTGTGCTTCAGAACCAAAACTCGAGCTCGAGCCGATCTCGAGCTTACCCGAGCTTGAAAAAAATGTGCTCGTTCGCGAGCTCGAGCCAAACTCGAGCCCAAATTGAGCCTATATAAAATTGTTTATTTTTTAATTTTTTTCTTTCGATATTTTCAATAAGAAGGTTAGAACGTTATATGTCAAAATATTTGGTAAATCAGTGAAACATTTGATATGTGTGATACTAAAATATATTCATTATAAAATATTTTTATAAAATATGAGCAATATCTTATGTAATCATACAAGTTCGAGCTGCTCGCGAGTTTTTCGAGTCGAGTCAGCCTTTACTCGGCTTGACTCGTTAAGCTCTCGAGCCGAGCTTTGACCGAGCCAATATCGAGTAGCTCGCGAGCTGCCTCGTCTCATTAACACAATAACACCCCTAGTTATGGCCTAATAGATTTTTGAGTTTCCTTTTCAAAGAAAAACGAAGGGGGCATTATTGTCCAGAAAACAAGGAGACCAAAGAATCGGACCTAACTTCTTGAAAAAGTAGAGAAGGGTAAAAAAGTAATCTCACTTCTCTAATCTTCTTCTTCACTTCCACCTTCTCCAACTCCCCAACCTATCCTCACATCCTCCCTTTTCCCAATCACAAATCATTCTCCCTACTACCTCAATTTCCTTATACACCCCATTACCCAATACCCACCTTCTTCAGCTCGATTTCAAGACTGCTTGCATCCCACCTTCTTCAGCTCGATTTCAAGACTGCTTGCATCCAACCTTCCTTCCAAGTTAATCTCGTAAATGGCGAGATTCGAAACAACCCAAAAACCAAAAAAACAAAAAACACCACCATTAATGGCTTCTTCCATTTCAAACTTCGACAAACTAAGCCCAGAACTAATCTACACAATCCTAGACCTTCTAACACCAAACCCACCATCTCTAAAATCCTTCTCTTTAACCTGCAAATCCTTCTACACTCTCGAATCAACCCACCGCAAAACCTTAAAACCGTTAAACTCAACCCATTTACCTTCAACACTAACCCGCTACACCCAACCCACAACCCTAGACCTAACCCTATGCCCTCGCATCACAGACCACTCTCTTTCCCTCATCGCCGGCGCACCCTGCGCCGACACGCTCCGCTTCGTCGACCTATCCCGGTCGCGGCATTTCACTGCGGTGGGGTTGGCTGCGCTGGTGCGCGGGTGTCGGGGGTTGACCGGGTTGGATTTGTCTAATGCGACGGAGCTGAGAGATGCGGCGGCTGCGACGATTGCGGAAGCGAGGAATTTGGAAAGGTTGTGGCTTGGGAGGTGTAAATTGATGACTGATATTGGGATTGGGTGTATTGCTGTTGGGTGTACAAAGTTGAAGGTTGTTAGTTTGAAATGGTGTTTGGGTGTTGGTGATTTAGGTGTTGGGTTGGTTGCTGTTAAGTGTAAGGATTTACGGAGCTTGGATCTTTCTTACTTGCCGGTAATCCCCGTTATTTTATTTCTTTACGTTTTCTTATTTGGGTGTATCCGTTACTCCCTCCATTTCATTTTTATTGTTCCGACGATTATATTTAAATGGAGGGAGTGACCGAGTGACGGTTAATCTGGGATGATACTCGAGGTTCGCTCTTTTTTCCTTACTAAATTTAGAAAAGGGAAAGGGAACAATAAACTAGTATTTGTTTAACTTTCTGTTTTAGATATGCGAAAATTGTTCATCTTTTTTACGTGCAAGTTGTGTAGAAATTATCAAATAGTGTCAAAAAAAGAAGAATAAATGATCAAGTAGTTTTTTTGTGATTAATTTTGTAAATTTCGAGCTTTTTAATTGGAAATTGCAAATTGAATCATCATATTTAACAACAAGATCATCATTTAATTTGTTTCACAATAATGTCCTATACGGCTTGAGCGCCAACAGTTTCCCTGGAAAAAAACTATATGTCATGAAAATGTTGTGTGTTTAGGTTGTTAATCATTGTCATAATTGACATGTACTCCGTATTGGTCTTTGCTAACTGAAATTGAAGTTGGTTAGGTTAACTTTGTTTCATTTTTTATTGCTTGCTTATTTTGATTTCCTCGCTAACAATTGTCAAAAGTGGCCGGAAATGTTTTCGATGTAAAAATTGTTCTTTTGGGAGTTGGGGCACGAATTGTGGATTTCATCGCTTGGCGAATTTTACCATTGGAGGGATGTGGACATGTGTCGTATGGCTGTCATCCATTTTTCCCAAAAGCAAGTTTTCATTAAATTTCTGTCTTTTGTATGTCTGCTGATATTCTGCTGAAGAATATTCGTTACTCAAATCTTTACCAAGAAATATGAATATTAAGGAGTTGAAGTTTTTATTTTCCGATTTTATGCGAAGGATATAGATACTCTTTTAATAAAGTTATCTAGAATAATAAGGTGATATTGACAATCATTTTCCAAGTTCACGTTACTGGAATCGTCTAAAATTGGTGCGCAAAGAAACAATGAATCTAGACAGAATTTCAAACTGACTTCACTGGTTGTGGCTGTGGTTGTGGTTGTGATGCAGATTACAAGCAAATGTTTACCAGCCATCTTGAAGTTGCAGTATCTTGAGGAGTTGGTTCTAGAAGGATGTTTTGGAATTGATGACGATAGCCTTGCTACTCTCAAGCAAGAATCCAAGTCACTGAAGGTAGTATTGAAGGCTTTTTGTTGTATTGCTGTTAATATGTCTATTCCTGAGTCAAACAGTGCGCTTTCAGCATTCTACATTTTAGACAAGATATCAACCAAGCTAGACACACTTAAGGATTGGATAGACATGAATCTTTTGATGATTAATCTCACCTAGAGAATAGAACAAAATTTGTAGGAGATGGTCTTACGTGTGAAGCCAAACCACTAACCCTATAATTAAGGGGGGGAATGATATGGATTTAGGTTGGTCTCACACTTGTCGTACTAATCACTGACAATAATGGATGTATTAAGGAAATTGTATATGTGAGCCTGTGAGGTAGTGGTGATTCTTGTACGGCTGTCTCAAAGTTAGATCATACTTAACCTAATCATTTTGTTTGCTATAACCCCTGCAGATTCTTGACATGTCAAGTATTCAGAACGTTAGTCATGTGGGCTTGTCTTCATTAACAAATGGAATTGGCTGTCTACAGCAATTAACATTAGCCTATGGTTCTTCAGTGAGACTTTTGAATCTCTCTTTTCTTTATTAGCATTTTAAATAGTCTCAAAAATTGCCAATTTTACTGATCATGCCCCGTGTTTTCAGATCACCATTGATCTTGCTCGTAGTTTGCAAAAGCTGTCCAAACTACAGTCTATCAAGCTAGATGGCTGTGCAGTAACATGTTCAGGCCTTCAAGCCATTGGGGACGGATGTGTCTCTTTACGGGAGCTTAGCCTGAGTAAATGCGCTGGTGTCACCGATGATGGCCTGTCTTCCATTGTTAGGAAACATATGGAGCTTGAAAAGCTTGATATCACCTGTTGTCGGAAGATTACTTATGTCTCGATTGCCCATGTGGCAAATTCATGCACCTCTCTCACGTCACTTAAGATGGAATCCTGTACTTTAGTTCCAAGGGAAGCATTTGTTCTCATTGGTCGAAGATGCCTTCTTTTGGAGGAGCTTGATCTTACTGATAATGAGATTGATGATGAAGGTTTGATGGTTCCCCCTCATTGTGTTTTATGTTGACAAAAAAACTTTTACTTGACTGTCTTACTCATTAACTTTATAATTTAAATGAGGAACAAATAAGGATTTGGATTATTGGTCGCACATGTGAAACTGCTCATACAAGTCTTATGCCATACAAATGCATTGAACTCTCGCTATGGCTTATCTTTGCAGGCTTAAAGGCCATCTCCAAGTGCTCAAAAATATCCATCTTGAAGCTCGGAATTTGCTTGAACATAACTGACAAAGGGCTGTCCCACATAGGCAATCACTGCTCAAAGCTTGTGGAACTTGATTTGTACAGGTTTGTGTATTTTGCAGTTCAGTTACATAATTTGATTTCATAATAGGCTCTGGAGTGATGACTGAAAACTTCTGTGAACCCAAGAAGCACTTCTTAGAGCACAAACAGCCATCCAAACTAGTTAATTAAACTCTTTGACTCTCAGCTCCTGAATTATACTACTGGGGGGCATGTTTTAAACTTAATAAGGGTGGTTAAAATATGGGACTATTACTGATTGAATTGCCAAGTTTTTTTTTCTTGCTAGTGTAGCTTGTTAAAGAACTCGAACAGTCTGTTAAGCATTGTCTTGGTTCTACTTTCAAGTAACTGTGAGTCTGTGACTTTTGTGAGTGTGTCTATCCCCTCACATTGTGCTGTCATTCTATCGTCAGGTCAATGGAGATCTCCGATTCAGGCATTCAGGCCATTGCTCATGGCTGTCCTGCCTTAGAAATGATTAATGTATCATATTGCCAAGACATCACAGACGGTTCCCTCATATCCCTATCGAAGTGCTCAAATTTGAACACATTAGAATGCCGAGGGTGTCCTCTTATATCATCTCTAGGAATCGCAGCAATAGCTGTTGGATGCAAGCAACTCAAGAAGTTGGATATAAAGAAATGCTACAACATCAATGATTTTGGAATCATACCTCTTGCTCACTTCTCTCAGAATCTTAGAGCAGTAAGTCTTTTACCATTGGGTAATTAGTTGGTATAGCGGTTTCACAGTAAATGCTGTGTGAGACCGTCTCTTTTGAGAATTGATGGGATATAAATGACTGATGGTCGTCATTTTGTGTGTGTTTATTTTCTGTAGATAAATCTGTCATATACATCGGTCACAGATGTTGGCTTGCTGTCACTAGCTAGCATAAGCTGCCTCCAAAGCATGACCATTCTACATTTGAAAGGGCTGAGCCCAAGAGGGCTAGCAGGTGCTCTACTGGCCTGTGGGGGGTTGACCAAAGTCAAGCTTCACTCTTCCTTGAGATCGCTGCTTCCCCAACCACTGTTTGAACATCTTGAAACTCGTGGTTGTGTTTTCCATTGGAGGGAGAAAGTGTTTCAGGTATACTTTCTTACGCCTGCCTAATTGCGATTGTAACGCCTGTGGTTTTCAGATAACTTCATATAGTGTATGACTAATACGGAGTACAATTTTTCCTACGATATGAAACCCGTGGTAGTGTTTTTCAAAGGAGAGAATTTTATTTTGGTTTATCTAAAACTAGGCTCTTGATTTTTAATACCTAGGAAAAGGTTGTGTACATCCGATCCTCTGATCATGCCTTAGACAGGAGACGGGAGACTGTTACCGAGTAACTCTCTTTCAGGAAGGTGCTGATTTTCTTTTGTAATGTGGCAGGATGAGCTAGAAGACTCCAAGTGTTGGAAAATGCAACTTGCAGAAATTAACAATGAACCCTAAGGTTGGATCATATTTGGCTTGTCTACTTGTCTTATTTGTTAAGGAAAATCATCATCAAAGAATGGTCGAGGATGAAAGACTTTGAAAAGTATCAAAGTGCTTTTTCCACGAACTCCACCAGTTCATATTTTCCATGGACGGGTGCATAAGAATTGAACTTTCTGAGGGGTTGATAGACTGATGGTGTGACTGGTTTGGGTTGCCAAGTTAAGAATCACCTTAAAAGATTTTCCATTTATGCGAGAAAACGTGTGAAATATTGGTAGAATCAGAGGGAGGAAACTAATATTGACTGACTCAGCTCGTGTGTGGTCAGTCGCTTTTGATGTGGGCTTGATGCGCTGGCCTGGCTAGCGGATTTGGTGATGATTCGACTTCGAGTTGCTTCTTTGCAAGTACCGATGACTTGTTGGATGAACCATTGGGGAAACAAGCTACTGAATTTCAACGAGGCTGTAATAACAGATGTATGTGTCCTGTTGACTGTTTATGGTTGTCTGTATTATTCATTTACGCCGGAGTAGATTTTTTTGATTTATGTAGCCAGAGGAGTGTTGAGTGTAATATATCTTTATTTACTGTACATTATTGTAAAGTAGAGAGTAATAATATTGGAACATTTTTTTGGCTTACCAGCTTTAAGACCAAGAGATGACATAAAAGCACAGTGGCACTATAAAGTATAAACTCAGAGCACATCCAAATGCTTCCAATGCCCATATTATATTTTCTATCTTGCCACCATCTCCATTTGCCTCGACTGCCGCTTGATCGTGCTAGACCAGCAGGGTGACCCATACCCTTCCCCACATCCCCAAAGTTTATAGTTTGTTCCCCTTTGATAAATAATAATCGGTTAACCTAAATTCTGCTAGGAAGCGAGAGTGCTTTTAAGTACCGATTCGTAGTAGAATGTGTCACTCACTCGTTCACAATCACGTGGAAATGGCGCAGGGAGAGTTGCCATCTGATTGGTTGCAAGCCTACTCAATGAGTGAACGATAATATTTCCAAGTTGGGCACCTATCAAATGATCAAATACATTAACCTATACAAGTACGAATTACGGAGTATTTAATTTCAAAAACAATACGAGTATTTGTTATATCATGAGAGATGAGAGTCATGGTTATGGTAAATGTCGAGTATCTCTGAGTAGATAATTTTGTCAAGTCAACAGGATTCAGTCATATCAACAAAAATTATGTTATACAACTACTTTTTGACATAAAATGGTCACCCTTTACAATATGGTAGTCATTTTTTTGTCTGACCTCTAGAATTGTCTAACCCGCAAATTTGGCAATTTGACAATTAGCTGCGGATTCAAAAATTTTTCTTAATGAATGCTTTATACTAGTAATACCAGTATTTTTTTTTTGCAAGACTTTCGAGTATGATTCTTACAATATTTTAGGACAAATAAGAAGTAAAATACTCAAAATTCTATAAGGTGTTCTGGGATGCCAACTTCTCTCAATGGATCGGCCAATGTGAACCATCGAGGTAACTAGCAAAAAATCAAAAGAGCACTAGTAAAATACGGAAAACAATATTTGGCTGTTCCCTTGGTTTGTTTACCTGTTATATTTTTTGTGATAAATATTTTCGTCAATGATGAACAAATGATTGAGATAGAGGGAATAATAGTATACTCTCAACATTAATATGCGTACAAATTGCAATGTTAGCCACTCTCGTCTCCGTGTTCTGGAGTATATTGGACAGTAATTAAATTATAGTGATTTAGAGAAGTGAAGGGCGAAGCGATATCCGGAAATGAGGGCTGCAGCTTGGAGTGGGAAAAATGCGAGAAAAGCCATGCTCACTGATGCAGCATATTGACCAGTTGGTTCTAGGCCCGCTCCGGCAGACGCCGACGACAGCAATAACAGTGCCATTACCTGCAAATTCACCCAAACCAGTAAACTAATAAGTCACCCACTAAGATAAGGTCGTTATGTAATGTCAGACGGTTTTATAGTAGCTTGTGCATCTCATATGATTTCGCATAGTATATACATTTATCTTATTTGTTTTTTTTTGGGCAAAAGAAGGTAAGGTCTAACATTGATCTTCTCTCTAAATTTGTGGTTCTAATTTTTAGTTTGGTCATTCGAGATCATATCCAATTATGTGCGAGATACATTCTAACTTTCTATGGGATTTTCTCCTGTGTAGTAAGAACCCAAATGAGATCATTAAAAATAAAAACATTGTCACTATTTTTAATGAGATAATCTTCCAAAATATTTCCTAATTTGGGGTGGTTGGGTTGTTAATGTGTGGTTAGAGCACAAATTTGGGTTGAGTACTTTTCGTGAAATGTATACAGGAGAAGCATAGGGCACTTTATTATCTTGTCACTTGGTCGTTGCTCATTCCCCGTTTTATTTCTTCTCCTCGCCTGTCGTTGTAAAGTAAATTAATGGTAGCTTCATTGATAAATCAATGACAAATTTGAGACGATTTCACAATAGAGATCCGAATGAATAACGTTTTAAGCGAGAATTAGCTATATAAGTAATGCATGTCAACCTGATCTCCGATGAACTCGATCCAAATTCCAGTATTTAGTACCAACACTTCTTGTCCTGTTATTATCTCGTGGCCTCTTATTCCAACCAACACCGCAGAATACACCATCACAAACACCGAGATGGCAACCACATAACTGTATTTGTTAAGAAAATATAGACAATAATTTAGCAAACCACGCACCACACAATAACTACACACTATTTTTTAACAGTAAGTCTTACTTATAACCGTTGTAAGTTATAACAAAGGGATGAAAAACACCATCACCCTCAGAAAAAGTGTTATTTATACATCCGTTGTAAATTATTCTTGTTTACAACGGTTGTAAACAAGAATTTGTGATTTTTTAAATGCTTTCTTATGGTGTCCCGGCACACGTTAGAAAACCGTTAAATTCATTTCAATTTTTTTTCGTAAGCAATGTATATGCTTTAACATTTACATTGCCGCATAGAATGACGTAAATTAATAATTTTCCATAAAATAGGATCGATTGAATTTACCTATGAGCCGCATAAAAAGAGAAATGTGGGGTGGTAACCATGAGCATGAAAGCGAGGAAAGAAAAGACCAAAGTCACTGCCCTGAGTATCAAAACCAAAAGCCCGTTCTTCATCCAATCCTCCTTCTTCCACTGCTCAACACCCGACACTCCTCGGAAGTTCGATTCCGGCCTCACTTTTCCCATTTCGGGATCCGCCCCTCCCCCTGGAGGTGGTGGAAGATTGTTCCCTGCTACCTCCTCTTGGTACTCTGGTATCGTGTCTGCGTCTTGTTGCGACATTTTTAGCTGCTACTGTTAATTTGGCACCCAAGGAAGGAAAATAACAGTTTTTTCTTTTTGTTTTTTTTGTTGTTGTTGTAGTTTGTTGAAATCATATGATTATATGGCATTTATAAGCTGGGTTTTGAGTTAGACTAAGTATATAAAGTTTGTGCAAGTGTTCCATTAGCTAGAGGAGCATAGGCTGTCAAGAAAAAGCTTGACTCATAACGTGAGGGGATCAATCTGCCTCGAGTTTGACTCTTGAACTAACACTATTTCTTATACAATTTGTTTTTCCAAACTAAAATATTTAATTCAATATGTACTAAGGCCCGCTTTTTTGGACTTTTAGGAACTTAACTGAACTGAATTTATAGGATCTGAACTGAATTGAACTTATAAGAGCTGAACGGAACTGAACTTATAGGAGCTGAACTGAACTTATAAAAACTAAACTGAACTTATAGGAACTGAACTGAACTTAAAGGGGTGATTTCAAGTTCAAAAAAGCATGGCCTAATTCTACATTTAACCCTCTTATATTATTTACAATAGAGTTGATAAATCTCTTTAAGAGAGTCTAATAAATCGCGTCAATATGCCTGAAACATGATGAACCGTACCCTAAACCCGCCCTAAACTGTGTACTTATATTTTCGAAACAAAATTTTATGTTGAGAATTTGAGATACGGATGTATGTACGCAAGCTAGTAGGTTTGTAACTCGCAAGGCTCTAGTACTTTATGCTATTATAGAACAAACTGCCTTTTAGGTACATGTACGCATATATAACCATATAACAAAATTTGCTTGGTAGTAGACACCAGGTGGTAGAGGCAAGATTCTCCATTAGGAAGTGTAAAATTTCAACGAGGATGAACAAGTAAATTTATAAATTAAATTTGAAAAAGTTCAAAAATTCAACTAAAAACTTCGTATTTTCCCATTTCCTCTACTATTCCACCCCACTCCACCACTGCTTGGTAGCTACTTTAAAGATTGTTTTGAAAATTACAGGATTTTTCACAATAAAATGTAAGCTCCGTTTCACAAATATTTCGTTAGAAGTGAAATGACTAGGAAAAAAGGGTACTCATCTTAATTAGGTCAATCCATAGTTTAATTGGATTGAGATTTTTCGTCGAGTTAAAAGATGCACAAAATGCAAGTGTGTGGCACATTGAGATTCTTAGTATAATTGGATTCCTATAACTGTATGACAAGCCAAAGAATTCATCTCCTGAAGATATTAATTCATGGACGCGACTACTTAAAACGAAGCTTTCAACAAAAGATGGGCCTGCAATCAGTGGTAGTTAAAGCCAACTAGGAATTTCTTACTCTTAATACATACTCCCTCATCTCGTCAATTATTGTTCTTTGATTTTAGCACAACGACTAAAAAAAAGAAAGGGATCAACTATTAAATGACAAGAATGACAAATGGACTAAACTGAGTGTGAATAATCAAATTGTTCATCAAATGCATTCCTAAAATAGAAAGGACAACAATTAACTACAACACCCAAAAATAAAATATGACAACAAATGACCGGAACGAAGAAGTATTATTTTATTTATTTATTTTTTCTTTTTTTCGTATATGTTGATTCTAAATTTTAATGTAACCAATCAAATATACTTCTAGCAAAAAAACTTATATTTGTATAGTTGTTGTAGACTTGTAGACATCGAAATTTTATAGTTTGGTATTTATTTATTATGTGTATTTTTAATATTTCGAGATATTATCAATAAATATTATGATAGTATCTTAGAATATTCTACTTGCCCTTCAAACTACTTCACTATAAATATAGACATTGTATTTAGGGTTGTGGGGAGAGCAGATGAATTATGTCTCAAACGACTTCATCATTCTACTATCACAAAAAAGACTCATCATCTCCCTACGGGATTAAGTTGATAAGGCCCCGTAGTCACTATCAAAACCCTAGCCCTTAGGATGTAATCAAGAGAGCTAGGATATTTGTAACCTCAGGGTGTGTTTGGATTGAGTGATTTGGAGGGAAAGAAAGGGAGGGAGAGTAGGGGATTTAAAATCCCTTGTTTGGATAGCAAATGAGGGTGGAGGGAAATGGAGGGGGAGAGATTTGGAGGGATCCAATTTCCCTCCTCCAAGCTTAATCAAAATCTCTCCACAATAGGCAAGATTTGGAGGGAAATTGTATCCAAACACTCACACTCCATTCCCCCTCCCCTTCCCTTCTCTCCCTTTCCCTTCCCTCCTTCCCCCTCCCCTTCTTTTCCCTCCACTTTTACTATCCAAACACACCCTCAATCTTTCGATCTTAATAAAATTCTTGTTTTCCAAATTGTTTTCTTTCCTCTTTTATTATTATTGTTGGTATTAAATTTCGGATTTTCTAACATGTGCCCTAGGGCACATGTTAATAATTTAATTAGGGAAATATTGTTGAGAATATACAATGATAAATTAGACTTCAAACTCATATTTACCATAATTAGTGATTTATTCTCCACAATATTTTCCTACTTAACTTCTTATCATGTGCCCTAAGGGCACATGTTAGAAAAATCCATTAAATTTTTATGTTTTACAATAGTATCATTCAATTTGTAGGAAGTACATTTCATACAAAAATATCTCCATACTTTCATCTATTTATCTTTGCTTTTCTATAAATTTCCATGGGAAGAGCACAAGAAGAGAGGGGCCAGGTTTTGGGGGTTAAAATTTAAGTTAATATAAAGTGAATTAGATTGCACTTTATGTTAGTGGACACCCAAGAAAAAAAAATGTTAAAATTAATTATCAAAAACAATGATAAATCAAAAAGGGTAAATAAATATTGTGAACATTAAGAAAAATAGATTAGGGAAGGAAGTTATTACTTACCTTCCCATTCATTAGTTAACCAGTTTCTTTAGTGGAGATGGAAGGTGGTTAAATATTGAGACGGTGGTGTTCAGCAAAAAAAAAAAAAAAGAACAAAAAAGAAAAAAAATCCTTTTGTGAAGATATCAACAATTTCCTAGCGATGAGAAGGAATGTGACGACCCCAAACTTCAACTCATCCGACTTTCTCATGAATTTATGTGTTTGGTTTGTTGATTTTGGACCCGGTTTCCATTAAACGTATTCTCACTTATAGTCTCACATAGACAAGTGTAGCTTTAGGCATACAAGCGTGGAACTAGACCAGCAGGTTGCGCAACCAGCACGATTAGGAAAGAACGGTGGCCATCCCTTGATACTCGGCTTATGCACTAAAGCGAGTGAGGGTGGGTTGAAGTTTTGAAGCCCAAAAATCAGGTTGCCACCTAAGAATATACGGTAATTGGATGTCGATTGTGTGTGTGTGTCTACACACACCCGCTAAGGACCGTTTGGTATTCAAACGGATAAAGTAAAGGGAACAGAAAAGGGATAGGAAGAAAACCATCGATCCCACAAACACAATTATATCGGCAACACAATCATGTCATCACCGGATCCTCCACGACTCCTTTTCTTTAAAACCTGGAAATCCTAGAATGATTGTAAAGGAAAAATAAGCTAACAAACAAATTAGAGTAATGACAAAAATTGCATAATGTGAGCTCCTATATCTGGCCATTCTATTCTGTACAATTGTACTAACTACTAACATATAGCATCGAATCCTTTGCTTAAATGAGGTACAAACCCAACCTATTTAAGAAAATATGGCGAGTTTGAAACTACTTATCAATAATGGGACATCATCAGTTGCTGAATTTTAGATATATGGACCACGCCACCCGCCTTTGTGATTACTATAGTGGAGGTACTTAAATTCCATAGGAAGTTCAACTTCCTATTATTTTGGCAATCAAACAACTGCTAATATTGCAATTCATGGGATTTTCAAAATCCTATGAATTTAAAGAGGTAATTAAACAAGTCTTAAGATTGATTAAAATTGTTTGAAAACAGATCATAATAATTTGCAAAATAGACTCGAAAAACAAAAGGAAAGACACAAAATAATTTGATTTGATTTAAGTTCAGTCAATATTGATTATCAACGGTCTTTAATTAAAACTAAAGGAAATAAAGATCGAAACTTAAAATTTGAATTTAGAAAATTACATTGAAAAGTTCGATTAATTATTATGGATCCGAAATCCAAAGTTTGATTCATTTGATTTAAATCGTCTAATATTGATCTAATTCTAAATCACCGAATTGAAAATAAATCAAAGCCTTGGAAGTTAAATATAAAAAGTATAAAAGTTGAAAAGAATTGGAAAGGAGATAAGCCTTCTCATTTATGAAAATCCTTGGGTGAACAATAATTAATATTATAGATTATATACTTAGATGAAAAACAAAAGGAGAAAAACAGAACAAGGAAGTAGCCTTTTAGACGAGGCGCATCATGTGATGTGTTCCCTTTAAGACCCAGTTGTTGT
This sequence comes from Silene noctiflora, assembly GCA_009801015.1. NCBI lineage: Eukaryota > Viridiplantae > Streptophyta > Magnoliopsida > Caryophyllales > Caryophyllaceae > Silene > Silene noctiflora. The sequence goes on along the minus strand of VHZZ01013053.1, from coordinate 16,847 downwards.
TGTATTTCTTCTTGGTGCTTTCTCTCTTTTAAAATGTTAATTAAGATTCAGATCTTATGATTAGGAAACTGTAGAGACCAAATCTAAACTACAATGATATAAAACTTATGATATGCAATATGAAGCTATAAAAATAGTGATCGGGCACAGATTTACGTTCCATCCCTTAGCGAAGTCCAGTCACGGGATTGTTCCATAATACAGCAGGCCTAAGCCTGGGATCCGAATGCCTATGCTAAGATAAATGCGACTACGCCACAAGGGGTCATAAAGGTCGACCCATCACTTCTTGACCCAGCCGACCAGGATGAAGGCCCAAGGGAGGAAAAGTCGCCATCTCAGCGGCATAACGTCCGCCGAGGAGAGGCTCGCGTAGGGAACTTCCACGTAAACACCTCGAAATCCTCAAAGCAGCCCTTAAACAGCACGCACGCACTTGCAACCGTGCTCTGTTTTCGTGGCTTGTTTGGTGTTCGTTTCTTGAGCTCCAAGCATCCAACACCGACCTTTATTTGCTTGCCCATCAAGTTAACATCTCCATATCCTATTGCCAGCTAGAAACGATCAAAACAGATAGAGGAATCAAATGAAAATATAGAGAGAAATATCGCTTTTCTAAATCGAGCCAAATTGGTTTTCTATGCTTTAAGCCATTTAAACAACTCAAAACCTACGTCCTTCTCCCTATATAAGCTAACCATCCCCTACCATAGCATAAGAACACAACCATAGCCTCAAGCATCCATACAAACCACCTTAATCTTCAGCTTCTTCCTCTCGTCCATACTGATGCGAGTCGTCAATACATCAAAAATAAAGTCCTAGGTCTACTAACTGGCAGCTAGCGGAAGTAGGGTCGATCTCCACAGGGAGGAACTTAAC
>VHZZ01013043.1:53176-63391 GCA_009801015.1 Silene noctiflora | reverse complement strand
AAAATACCGAAACATATACTATTGTAGTATCAAAATAAGTGTTGTGATTTAAGGTCATCTCTTATACTAACTAGTTAAATTAGTATACTAGATTTTAAGGAGGATTAGTCTTGGGTTTTCATCTTTAGAGGGCTTCAACACTTGGAGTCTAAAGGAGGATCATCCCATTCCATTTATGCTCAAGAACTACCAAAGAAGGAGTCTTTGGTTGTGCTCTATTAACCGAAAATTCTCATTTGTAAGAATAAAAATTTCTTCCTTATATCTTTTTGTTATGCATGCACTTAGATCTCACTAGTTAATTTGTTAATTAGTGCATTAGTATGACTATATCCAGTATATGAAACTTTCAAGTACAAATCAAATAGACCATTCGAGAACAACACTTTATTAATTTATACTTTAAGTGGACGAGAAATATAAAACTACTTCCCCGGCTATTACAACTAAGAACTCTATCGTAACTATACTAATATCGGCGTCAGCGGTCTCCCATCCCCAAACACGATCATCACAAACAAGCATCCAATACAACAACTACACCTGCAAGTCAGTCTGCTCACCATCCCCAAATGGATCATCACAGTTTTACAAAACAACACAGGGTCAGTCAACTGAACAACTCTATAAAGTAAGTAGTGTAAGCATAACAAACAAACCACCACACTGTCACCACCACCATCATCACATCACACATCAAGTAACCGACTACACACCGAAGTGTGTAGCCCTACCAATGGAGGACCGCAGCCACACCACCTAACCACCCAAAATACCCAAGTCCCTTAATGTGCACATCCCTCCTGCGCTGAGAGAATGCAGGAGGCGAACAATGGGGGTGAGACCACCTCTCACAATGGCTCACAAAATCATAATATCAATCACATCTCAATCACACCCAACACCAACATCCACCACCAACAACGCMATCACRACATCGTCACAATCATATAATCATATCACAGTACACATTACAAGATCGTCACATTATGCAATATACAGTTCTATAATCAACTGAGTAGGGAAACCCTACCTGTACCGCACTCCACGTAGCATCAATCATCAATTCAATCATACGAGCATCGCACACTAACATCAACACCTACAACAATGGTACGACTTGATTACGCATAATCATAACCCTAACCCAAGACATACAGATGGTGACGGTGACTTACCTTATCATACGATCGGTTGACTAGGTCGGCGTCGGCGTACTCTTCCATTCCCGTGATATTCTCTTAGGTAGATGCTAGCAAGGTGATGGATGAGTGGTAGGGAAAGATGCGTCGATCTAGGGTTGTGGGGAAGAAAAGGGAAAAGAAAAGAAATAAGAAAATGATTCGGGAACCGTGACTTATGCGTAACATTTAAATACGTTGTCACCGATGCACTCAGTCGAGTGCCTACGTACTCGACCGTGTCCCCTGCACTCGGTCGAGTGCACCACATTCGACCGAGTGTCACTCACTAGGTCGAGTCCAAGGTCAACAATGACTTCTTCTTGACAATTAAGGTCACACAAGTCAACTATGGTCAGTCAACGGGTCCTCCTAAGGGACGGGTATTACACAGGTATGGTTAGCCCGTATCGATCGGTATGAGACTCCTCCCACCGATATGACCGCAGCTCCAGCCAATCCTCTTGCCCTGCTCCACCCGTACTGGCCGGGACCTCTGCCATCCCACCGGTATGTCTTGGCCATCCTTGGTGGTCCCTTGGATCCGTGTTATGCTCATGGGTGGTTCGGAAGTGATTTGTTTACCTTTTGTTTTGTATTTCGTACAACCTAGTTTATTTGTTATCACTTGTTTATATTATTTTCAAGTATCATGTAATAAGGTTATGAAATTCTTATTTATGTCTTAAATGTATACAATGACGTAAATTACTTAACACTCGTGTTATTAAATGTCATAATCGTTATTTATCTCGTTCCAAGTGTGAATTGCTTATATTAAGTGATTACTTCCTTTGAGTCATATTCTCGTGGAAATGTCATTATGTTATACCTTCTTGCTTGACTTGTTTACACCTCTCTCGTGCCATTCTGCCAAGATTTGGTTATCTCATTCTATTTTCGTCTCTTTCGTGTCGTTCTGCCGAATTCGGGGTACTCGACTTCCGTTCTGTCAATCGAGTCTTGGATGCAAAACATTTATCGCATGTCGCATCGGGAAACATTCATCCCGAAAGTCTAGCCAGGTTTAGAGTAGGACTGTATTATACTATCGTCGTCCTACCGGGAGGAAATGAGTCTAAGAGTAGTAAAGGTCTTTCATTTATTTGGATACTTACATAAGTCATTTGTCATGTGAATAAGTGCTCGTGATTACTAAGTCGTGTTCAATTGTTATTTATCCATGCCGACTCTTATTATGCCAATACGCATGATTCATGTCTATACTTGATTTTCATTCAAGTTAATCATTTTCCGTTCTCTATATTCTTTGGTTCATTTACGTTCTTATTTACGTTTATTTTGATGTAATATGGCTGGGAGAACCTTGAGTTACTCCCCACTGACCGTGGAATTCATTTTTAATGAATGTCAGGTACAAGTTGGTGTTTCATGGGGTTGAGACTCGTGTGAGCTAGCGAGAATCAACATTTTCGATGTTTACCTTATTAGTAGCTTAGACTCTCTTGTTTTAAGATTTATTATTCGTGGGATATGTTTTCCCCATGATAACTAGACTTTGGTTTGTAATACTTTTAAGTTTGCTTTCGTTTTGGACTCATTTGTTGTTCTTTAGTGAACCCGCGTGCTTTAACTAAAAAGTTTTCAAAAACTCGTATTTTTCCGCTGCTTTATACTCGTTTATCGTTACAATTTATCGTGAGGGTTCACAAGATCTGATCCGTGCACTGCATGGTTTTCTCGCAAACACAATGTTAATTACAAAACAAATACTGAATCAATGAATTAAATCATGGAAATTCACCTAAATTAAATTTACAAATTATAATTCTGGAAAAATATCACAAATTAAATTTTACATAATTAAAAATAAAACAAATAAAACATGGCAATTCCAGCAAGAATTTCATTCTAACTAATTTAAACATGAATAACTTCGAATTCATCATTAAAAATTAATGACATGCCAAAAATCATTCATAAATAGTCATTATATTATGTTAATAACGAATTAAAAGCTAACGATCTAAAATAATTGATAAAGACACATTAACAAACATGATAAGTAAATATAAACAAGAGTAAAATTAATCTAACAAACATACGACGAAGATAATTACATAAAAAGCAAAACAATGTTAGTATTAATTAACAAAAAAGTGTAATAATAAACGATATAAAAAAACGAATGAAACGAGAAAGATATGGGTACTATTGCCCCTCAACCGACATGTAAATCGTTGACACCGTCTTGAGTCGTAATCGATCATAGAATAATCTCGAGGGGTCGTCGTCGATGAAAGTTGAATGCTTTAAACACAATTTTGCAAAGCTTTGAGCAGCGATTTCCAAACGCAATTTTCTCCTTCGTTTCTCAATGGAATTTTGATTCGAAAGATGTTCTGAAATCAGGTAAGAATGAAACTTTTTAAAGTGTAAACAAAAAGAAGTCTTTTGATGCAATGGTCATGAAAAAAGAGGCGAAACAGGCTACTACACTCGGAAAACAGAGTTTGTGTACTCTGTTTTCGAGCGGTTTTAGGGACGGTTTTGCTAGGTTTTTCTGATTCCTTTTGCTTTTCAATGGTGTATCATTGTGGGTAGATGTTAGAGGATCAAAACAGTGGAATATATGAGGTATTTATAGGGAGTTTCGAAGGGTTTACATAGCGTTTTGAGGGCTTGGCAGCAGCTCGGGCCTGTTTCTCAAAGGCTGTTGTCCAACAGCTTTCGTGGCTCTTTTTGAGGGGTTTTAGGGATGTTTTCTTGTATTTTAATACACGGTAATATGGTATGGGCAGTTGGGTATGGTTTAGGGTTAATGGGTTGCGAATTTGGGTTAGTTTGAGATGGGTTTAGTGCTTGGTTTGGTTAAACACGTGAAACAGAGGAAGTGGGTTGTTTCGGTTTGTGAGTCATCTTGGAAGTGGATTAGGATGAGTGTTTGGACGTGAATGCATGGGTATTGGATCAAGTATGCATGGAGCTTCGGGTCTTGGATTTAATTTGAGGAAGAAGAGGGGTTTTGGTGAGAGAATGGGCTTGGGTTGGAGCTGCCAAAACAGGGTAACACGGGATGGTTATGGGCTGCTTGTGTCGTGTTTTGTGTTGGGTTGGGGCTTGAACTCGGGTCTTGGTAAAGGTCGAGATATGGGTCAAAGTTTGGGTCGAGTTTGCTTCAAAAATCGAGTCCAAATTAAGTTATAAATCGAGCTTAAAATCACGTATAAAACTGTCGTAAAAATCGAGTTTTTCAAATAAGATTTATATAACAATATAAACTTTCCCTAAAACGATTTTTCAAATCAAAGACCAATTTTATTTTTAAGAAAATAAAGTAGGAAATAAATTCAAATTAAAAATAAAATAAAATGAATTTACTTTCATAAACATATTTAATTTAAATATCAATTAAATTATTAAAATACTCCATCGGCAGGCGCCCATTCTACGTCGTAAAACGAACTCCAAATAACTGACAGTGCTAAATGGTAAATACATGTCGTACTATCATCGTCGGGTGTTTGACGAGATTTTTATTATAAATTCCAATATCAACAGATATGGGTATGTACACTACTAAAAAAAATCAGATTCTTCTTCTTTATTGTAGCCTCAGCTTACCAAGTAGCTTCCTCAATATTATGATTCGACCAAAAAACTTTTGATACGAATTATAATTGATATTTGTTGAATTAGACCTATAATCCAACAATGGTGTCCGAACCCAAGACCTATTGGGATAGAACAAGTAATTATCCAAAGACGCGTTTGAATAATAACGAGATTAGTTTGCTAGCAAGCAAGCTTGTATGAATTTTATTAAATTTCTGAATGAATACAAACTCCAACAAACAAGCTATAAATAGCCTTCGGAAGACAACCGAAAAGTCTCAAAACTGCTAAAGACAAGTAATAAGATTAGCTAATTGAAGACTAGCTAATTCAAAAGACTCCTCATAAATTGTTGTAATAAAACTTACAAACTTTATAGAGCAAACACAACATTAAGTCCCTAAATGCCAATTTATTGATTCGTAAAACGCAGCTCGTAAAAATGCAATCATCTATGGCTTTAAACGAACTCCATCCAAATCACCAAGCAAACACATCGAGTCATTGAATAAGTAAAATTGTTGATCTTTAGCGTGAGAAATAAGTCATTACTAGACGTTGAACTGGGCTCCACTGTTGAACTCATCAAAACCGTGTCATCCCGTCCCCCTTTGAAAAGAATTGACCTCAATTCCGCAAGGCCATCGTCATCATGATAGGGAGAGAGATCGCGCACATTGAATGAAGCATGGACGCCATAATCACCGGGCAACTCGACCTTGTAAACATTGTCATTGATACGAGACACAACCTTATAAGGTCCCTCGACCCTAGGCATAAGCTTATTTTTCCGCTTACATGGAAATCGTTCCTTCCGTAAATGGACCCAGACCAAATCACCTTCCTTGAACACACGAGGATGCCTATGCTTGTTTTCCCTGCGTTGATAAGCAGCATTGATAGACTCAATACAGCTTCGGACTTGTTGGTGCAATTTTATCATCGACTTCAACTTAGACTCGGCGTTTTTATGGACTAGCTCATTTGTGGGTAACGGAACCAAATCCAGTGGCAAAAATGGGTTAACCTCGTATACAACCTCGAACGGAGAATGACCCGTGGCATAAGTTGGGGACCAGTTATAGGCAAACTCAGCATGAGCAAGCTTGACATCCCAATCCTTTGGAGTAAGACTAACCAGCCCACGTAACAACATTCCCAAAGTCCGATTAGTAACCTCAGTTTGCCCATCCGTTTGAGGATGATGTGAGGTGCTAAACAAAAGCTTGGTTCCCACCTTCCTCCATAACGTATTCCAAAAAAAAAAACTTAAGAACTTGGAGTCACGATGTGACACAATCGTCTTGAGTATGCTATGGAGTCGCACAATCTCTCGGTAATATAAGTCTGCCACATTACTTGCATCATCGGTTTTATGACAAGCAACAAAGTGAGCCATCTTGGGAAATCTATCGACTACCACCATAATAGCGTCCTTATTCCTTGAAGTGCGAGGCATAACAACTATGAAGTCTATGGACACGTCTTCCCATGGTCGACTCGGAACCGGCAATGGTGAATATAACTCGGGTTTGAACGAACTCTTGGTCATATGACAAGTAACGCACTTGCTAACAATATTTGTCACATCGCCCAACATCCTACGCCAAAAAAATGTTCTTTTAATACCTCTACTGTTTTGGTAATGCCGAAATGGCCAGCCATCCCTCCACCATGAGCTTCATGCACAAGTAACTCACGAACCGGATGCTTAGGAACACAAAGAAGGTTACCTTTAAAGAGAAAACCGTCCTGAACCAAATATTCGCCATACGCACCAGTGGAGCATTTCTCAAATGTAACACTGAAATTGCCATCATTCTGATAATAATCTTTTAGAGTTTCGAACCCCAAAAGGCGAATATCTAAAGTAGTGAGCAATGTATACCTATGTGAGAGTGCGTCAGCTACGATATTACTGCTTCCATTCTTATATTTAGACGAGAAATGGAAGGACTGTAAGAACTCGACCCATTTGGCATGTGTCAGACTCAATTTCTGCTGGCCATTAATATATTTTAACGACTCATGGCCGGAGTGCAACACGAAATGATTGGAGCATAAATAATGGCTCCAATGCCCTAATGCCCGAACAATGGCATAAAATTCCTTATCATAAGTGCAGTAGTTCAACCGAGCACCACTCAATTTTTCCGAGAAATAAGCAATTGGCCGTTTACCTTGGATCAAAACCGCGCCTATTTCGACACCACTAGCATCACATTCAACTTCGAAAAGTTAAGAAAAATCGGGGAGAGCCAGTATAGGGGCACTACACAAGCGAGATTTAATTATCCCGAACGCCTCTTAAGCCTCTTTACTCCATAAAAATGAACCCTTCTTCAAGGAATTAGTAATTAGACTAGCAAGGGAGCTAAAATCTCGAATAAAGCGCCTATAATATGAGGCCAAACCATGAAAAGAGCGTACCTCACTAACGCTCTTGGGACTCGGCCATATTTTAATAGCCTCGATTTTGGAGGGATCCACGGAGACCCCCTCTGATGATACTATGTACCCCAAGAACGTCACTTTGTTGACAAGAAATGAGCATTTTTCAAGCTTCCCATAATGTTTTTGAGCTCATAAATTATGGAACACTCGCCTCAAATGATTCAAATGATCTTCCTCGTTTCTAGTATAGACTAATATGTCATCGAGATAAACCACAACGAACTTTCCCAAACACGGTTTTAGCATCTTGTTCATTAGCCGCATAAATGTACTAGGAGCATTTGTGAGACCGAAAGGCATGACGGTCCACTCAGACAACCCGTGCTTCATCTTAAAAGTCGTCTTCCACTCATCTCCCTCATGCATCCTAATTTGATGATACCCACTCCGCAAATCAACTTTTGAAAATACCACAGTATCATGGAGTTCATCTAGCATGTCATCAAGTCTCGGGATTGGAAAACAATACTTGATGGTAATGTTTTTCACCGCCCTACTATCCACACACATATGCCATGTCCCATCCTTCTTGGGTACTAGTAAGACGGGACCAGCACACGGACTTAAACTTTCACGAACAAAACCCCGGCTCACTAATTCAACAATTTGTCTCTGTAATTCCTTGGTTTCCTCTAGATTGCAGCGATAGGCGGCCTTATTAGACAAGGAGGTTCCTGGTACAAGGTATATTTGGTGTTTGATACCGCGTATGGGAGGCAAACCCGGTGGTAATTCTTGGGGAAAAATGTCCCTGTATTCCATTAGCAAATCGACAACAGGACTGTCACTTTCCAGAAATTGAACCGAGGGACTGTTGTTGGAAATAAGCAGGTATACTAATTCCCCATGAACCAAAACTTTCTCAATTTCCCGTTCACTAATTAGCATTGTACGACTCGAACTTTCCTTTGTCTTAACACTCATGGAACGAATTGCTTGAGCTGTCATGGGCATCAAAATTAGCTTCATGCCTCCATCCCTTAATTCATACTCATTGCATCTTCCCCTATGAGTTACATCCCGATCAAATTGCCAAAGACGGCGTATAAAACGTGACACGCATCCATTGGAATTACGTCACATAACACCTCATCTTCATAAGAGCCCATAGTTAACCCTACCCTGACTTGTGGAGTAACCTTGACACTATTGCCATCATCGAGCCAATGGAGGGCGTAATGTAACACCCGAGAATTTTATAAACAATTTCAAAAGTAGTTTAGCTATCTAATTAAATTAATTTACCTTTAAAACCTATTTTTGGTAGTAGAAAAATATTTTTTGTGTATAAAATATATAAGTATAATAATATGTTCCGTCTTAAGAGTATGGTAGCCTTAAGACGAGTTTTATGCTAAATCGACTCATTTTGGGTTGTGTTGGGCCTAAGTTGGTATAAGGACCCAAATAATGTCATTTTTCCACCCAAACCATCATAAACCCTTCTTCCTTCACAAACTTTCTCAGCAAACACCATTTTAAGACAACATCATTGTTGCAACCAAAACCTCCAATCTTCAAATCCTCATATCTCCTTCATTTCTCAACCAATTCCTTTGATTTTCGCGCCATTCCTCTCCTCTTCTAATTCCCCTTGTTTGTAACTAAGAAAGTCATTGTCTTTCTTCCCTTAGCAACATTTTCGAAACTTCTATCTCCTTATTATGGAGAATTCTTCTTCTAACTTAACTTATTTTGTGTTTAGGTGCGAATTTGGACGACCCGGAGGCGGATTCTTACATAGTTGAGGACTCATCCGAAGAGTGAAGTGCTTATAAGATAACGGTGATAGGTTACTCGACATTACACTTAAATTTTGTATTTAATTGCCTTAAATGAGTTGTTTACATGTTAAAGTTGGCTAATTTACATACTTGGTTGCATATTGTGCCTTGTTCTTGATTCATGATGTTACTCTTATGTGGATTATGGATAGTTGAGTTAATCTTATGTTTAGTTTGTTAAAAATTCCACCTTTCACATGTTTATGGTTTAATGTATAAAATTCATGAATTACCATTGGATTTCATGTGTAATTGGTGTATGTCGGATGTTGGGTTGTCCTACTTGCTGAATTTACGTGTTATACGTGTTTACCATGTCACAAAAATGCTAGAAGTCGAGTTGGAAATCATGATGTATGCAAAATCGTCTGAAATTCGTGTACAGGTGTCCCCAGCCGGTGGACCTGCTGCCGGTCCACTGGCCGGCTGGGAACATTCTATTTAAAATGTTTCAATTTTGGTGTTGGGTGTGTCCCAGCCGGTGAACCGGCTGCCGGTCCACAGACCGGCTGGGAGTAGTTTGTAAGTTGTGTTCCTTTTTCAAATGCCAGGTATACCCAGCCGGTGGACCGACTGCCGATCCACAGGCCGGCTGGGAGTTTTCTGCTTCCAAGTTGGAATTTTTGGGTTTGGGTGTTCTCCCAGCCGGTGGGCCGGCTACCGGTCAACTGTCGGCTGGGAGGTTTTTGTTAAGTTTTTGGGGAACTCTGTTTGGCAAAGTGTCCCAGCCAGTGGACTGGCAACCGGTCCACATGCCGGCTGGGAACATTCTGATTGTTTTGATATATTTTTGATGGAAGGCATTGCTCCAGCCGGTTGGCCGGCGGCCGGTGCCTTGGGCCGGCTGGGAGCCCCTGCTCCTTTATTTCCTTCTCTTATTCATTCATATGTTTTATGAATTATGTATGTATGAAATGTTTACGCTATATTCACATGTAATGCCATATATGAGTTATAATTTTTTATCATTTGTCTATATCTCCATCTCTTATGTTCCTAATGGATGAAATTGTCATAATACCGTATACTCTTGCTTAATTTGTCTCCGCCCTACTTATGCTGCCATTGGTAATTACGGGTTTGCCACATGTGCTTCTACTGGCAAGTGTGCTTGTCTCTTGTCACTTCCGCCACTCTCATGTTGTACTGGTGATTGGGGTACTCGGCCATCGTGTCTAGTGATCGAGTCTTGGGTGCGGGCTGTGCTGCCGCATGTCGTG
>VHZZ01013040.1:27812-38606 GCA_009801015.1 Silene noctiflora | reverse complement strand
GATGAAGATGAAGGGTTTATGAAATGAAAGTTGGTGGAAAGGAGGGTTTATATGGGGCTTAAGCCAATTTAGGCCCAAATCGACCCAATGAGTCGAAATTCATTTAACTTTACGTCTAAATGCTGCTATACATTTAAGACGGACTTAAATATTAATAATATAACTAATACACTATAAAATTTTATATTTTACAGAAATAATATTTAAAATCATATTTACCTTAATTAATTATTAAAATAATTTAAAATATGAAATTGATTATTTTCGGGTGTTACAGAAATCTGACGATTTTAGGCTAATACCACTCAAATAGCTCGAAAATGACCTTATACCATTCGGAAATCGACGAAACTTGATGTTTTGGAATCCTTGGATTATGGGTAAACTTGATATCTTGTCGAAATTTCAGTTTGTGACTGCTCCTCGGGACACTTTTTTGATTGGTTAGGTTATTTGTATCGAAATGTTGCTGAAATTTTGACTCACCGGCGCCATAAGGCATGTTTAGGACACGTAGGAATGTAATGTAAAAATGTTGGTTCATTTGCTAGAATAATAGTCTTGAAATTGTCAGAAAAGGCTTGAAAAAGGCCTCAAAAGGACTTGAAATGTTTTGAAATGGTTTTGAAATAGTCTGAAATGTTTGAATTTGCATAGGATATGCCCTCGACGTCCGGATGAGACTTCATGGATGTTGAATTTGACCCTTCCTCAGCCCTTGTAATTCATATGGGGGTCCAGGAGGATGTAGAGGAGGAGTTGCCTAAAACGGCAACTATTAGGAGAGGTGGTCGTCATCCTGCTCGGGCATCTGAGTGGGCCGATAAATGGGATGCTCCGCATCTCATTTGGGCCACGGAGAGTCACCTGTCGTAACACGTGGCGAGGACCTTGGTGGGTTTGTGATCCATGCCCACAATTATCGTTGGTACTTTAGAAATCATAAGGATAAACAGAGTGTGCTCCGTTGGTACTTTAGGAATCATAGGGATAGACAGTGTGTGCTTGCACAGCCACCATCGAGCTTGGAAAAAGTCAATCAGAAGCTCTCTTGAACTAGCAAATGCAGCAACAGATGGTGCGTCAGAGTATCCCTTCTTTTTATTCTTTTTTATTTTGTTTTCTTCCCAGGCATGAGCTCGAATCTTGTATATGTTTTGTACATTTGGTATGTATATATATGGGCCTGCGGTCCTTTGCTATTGTTGGATGTACATAAAGCTTATCTTTGCAGGTTAGCTTGGAAACAGGTTTGGCATAATGACCACTTACGTCGTCATGCTGCCGAAATTTACGCAGAAAAAGCAACTTAAAACAAGTATAAACATGTAATTTACGAGTTTTGATGGCCTAAAATGTAAAATTTTAGTCGAATCAAGAGAAAAAAGGAAAAAAAAAAACTAGCCCAAAAGTGAGTGGACAGTGACATGATGCACGACTAAATGACGGGAGTGCTTCCCCAAAAAAAAAAAAATAGAAAATGAATAAGTTGAAAATGTTGACATGAATAAAAGACGGGAGTGCTTCCCTTTAAAAAAACAAAATGAATAAGTTTGAAAATGTTAAATGCGTGAAGCTATTTGTAAAAATGTAGAATGTCAAAAATTTTATATAAAAGACAAAAAATTTAAGAAAATATAACGACGGCGGACGAGTGCTTCCCCCCGAAAAAAACAAGTAAAAATGAAATGGGTAAGCATGCGCTGGGAGCGGTTGCCTCGAAATTCGAACTCGATCGGGAAAAGAATTCTGATAAAATTAAGGAAAGTCAAATTTCCGCAAAAAAAAGAGTCGTCAAAATCCTATAGACGTAGGAAATAATACCAAAACCAGATTAGGAAATCGTTCCGCATAAAACTGCAGGGAAAAGGCCTAGGGAAGAGGCGCAGCAAGTGTTGCGTTCTCTCTTGGGCTTGTTTGTTCCTGAGCTGAATTAGGAATTCCCCAATAGTATATATAGATGTCTCGGGTGAACGTTTATTCTCACAATTCTCCCTTCTATAATCTCGTAGCTTACATACTCATATAAACCACAAAACATTTCACAAAAACAAGATCGCAAATATGGATGCCTTTGAATCCCGTCTCATAGAATGGGTAAATGAATTTTCCAATGTAGAGAAACATGATATGGCCACCTTTAATATTGTTCAAATCATTAGAATTAAGCAAGTAAAAGTGGTAAGGCCTTTCTTAGATGCATGGTTGGAGTATTGGAATTCTGATCTACATGTTTTTGCATTTCCAGGAGGAAAAATATGCCCTTTTCCTAAGGAACTTGCCGCGGTTGGTGGATAGGATGTTCAAAATGTACCCATATTGCCTCCTAGTTCTCAAGGATATAAGAACAAGTTTAGAGATCTATTAGAATCAACCAAGGCCGGAGTGGACCGTCTCCTAACTACGAAAGGTCTGAGAATGTTTGACTTGGTATATCGCTTCATAAATAGGGATGACCATAGTATTTCATATGTGGCGAGGCGCCGAGCCTTTGGATTTTGTCTTGTCCATTGCTATATTTTGAAGGGCCATGTTGATGCGGTCTTGAGAGGGGATCATCATTTTCTTGGAATTATAGAACAAATGGAACTGCCCAGGAGCCCGTTTTAACTAGCTTTGGGAGAGACCATCCTTGGTCTAGATAATAAAAAGGCTAATCGCGAAATGCCTTATTTGCGAAGTCTCATTATACTTCAGGTAAAAGTATCCTTTTCTTTTTCTTTCTCTTTTTCGTTCGCTTTTCTTTTCTCTTTTTGCTCTTTGAAATTCATCCACCCTATTCATCTTGGTAGATTTGGCTTATGGAAAGACTTCGATTGATCGAGCCCCCGGTTAATGTCCTTGGCTATCGTTCGAGGTCTATATAGATGAGGACAATACTATACATGGTAGACTTCATCCGAGTTTGCAACTATTGGGAGAACAAATTGAAGAATGAAAGTGGGCCTCTTATTAGATGGATCGTTCTGTGGTGTCATTTTAAGGCATTTACTGGAGTATCTAGCCTCAATCCTACACGGTCAATTCGTATTCCAAGCTTGGAATTCATTGTTGCTATCTTCTTAGAAAGGCTATTGAGACAAGTTGGCCTAAAAAAAAGAACCTAAAACTCGATACCGTTCCACAGACTGCATTGGCGCATACTACCGACTCTTGTCGCGAGTGGGGTCTTCGTTGGGCTCAAAGAAACATGTGGTATATACCTACTCCTGTAGGTTTACTATGGGTGTCTGACTCATATACCCAATGGGCCAAAGCTAAAACTTCCGAGGAGAGAGATAAATTGAAAAGGCATGAGCCTATTGAATATAAAATTCGCGAGGTAGCAAAGGAGAACCAAAAGTATCTGACTGAAGAAGAGGAAGAAACTGGATTCCGGGTCATTCGCCCAAAGAAGAAACCAAAGAGAACTCCTCCTGCGGAGAGAATGGTGGTGGATAAAAATGGGAATGCTAGAACTCGGGAGAGACCTTTAATAATTAGGTCCGAAATAATGCAGGAGCGTCCACCTCATGGTCGAGACATTAATAATGACAAGAATGACAATGGCAAGAGGAAGATGGACGAGTAGCCTAAGTCTTTGTTTTTTTAGTATTTATATTATCATTTATTATTATGTTGTGATAAAAGGCGGGATTTTTATAATCCTAGCATAACATTTTAGTTTCAGTAAAAGATTTTTGTTATTATTTGGCGTACTACTTACTAATAAACATTTTCAGCGAGTTTAAGAAAACTTTAAACAATTATTTCCCTTTCGCTTATTGTTTCGAATTTCAAATGCCAAGGCATATGTCCTTCTATTTTCATATTTGAAAAGTATTTTGGGGTTGTATCCCACGAATGATTTCCTACGTATCACCATATAATGATGAAATCAAATCCATAACCTAGTTCGAAGTATATATGCAAAGAAATAAGTGTTCGAGGCAAGAGCCAATAGAATGAACATAGGAATAAGCATGGTGCTTTACTTACTCCTAAAATACAATTAAGTTTATGTTTATGTTATTGAGGATGATAGAGATGTTAAAAAAATGCAAGAGCAAGATAACACGAAGGGTTGGATGGCATGTGTCGTGTGTATATAACGTGTCGCATGAGCGGCACGAGGGTCACCTGAGGCGCGTTTGAACCTAGTCTAAGGGTAATATTTCTTAAGTTGGTCTGGGTTAGTGGGATTAGAAAACTCATTCCTGTGTAGTTCTGTGATTCTAACTGCACCACCTAAGGATATTGTCTTGACTAAGTAAGGTCCCATCCAGTTAGGTTTGAATTTTTCTCTTTGGTCCACTGGTAAAATAGCTCAAACTGACTTAAGTACTAGATCTCCATCTTTGATGTGTCGAGGTTTGACTTTCTTTTTGAAAGCTCTTCTGATTCGTGCTTGATATGTTTGAACATTACGCAAAGCGCGCAGTCGTCTCTTATCTAGGAGAATGAGTTCTTCGTATCGCTCTCTATTCTATTCAGCTTCTGGAATTTGGCTTTTGAGTAGGATTCGTAGAGATGGAATCTCTAGTTCTACTGGTTTCACAGCTTTCATGCCATATTTTAGGTAGAAAGTTGTAGCCCCAGTGGCGTCCTGTCCAAATTGCAATATCCCTACAAGGCGAAGGGTATTTTGTTAGACCAGTCCCTATAATTATCGATCATTTACTTTAGGATCATGACGACATTTTTGTTTTTTACATCCACGGCTCCATTGGTTTGGGGTCCGTAGCGTGAGGAGTGATGATACTGGATTTTGTATTCGGCGAGTACTTGTGCGGCTTCAGCTTGGAAATGAGAACCATTATCACGGATGATCTCGTGTGGACACCCATATCGACAAATGATGTTGGCTTGTATGAACTTAGCCACTTTCTTGGATGTTAGGTCAGTATACGAAGCTGCTTCCACCCATTTAGTGAAGTAGTCTATCGCCACTAGAATGAAACAATGTCCTCCCGTTCCGGCTGGAGTAATTTTTCCTATAATGTATATTCCCCAAGAGGAGAATGGCTGGGGTGACGTCATCGTGTATAACAAGGATGGTGGAACATGTTGTACATTCACAAAGATTTGGCAATTGTGACAGTGTCTAACATATTTGATGCAATTTGTTTCCATAGTCGTCCAATAGTATCCTAAGCGCATGATTTTCTTAGCCATCATTGGTCCACTCATGTGAAGACCACATTCTCCATCATGGACCTCTCCCATTACCTTCTTTGCTTTCGAATGATCGAGGCAAAACAAGATAACGCCTTGTGGAGTCCTTTTGTATAATTCTCCTTAATTCAGGACATATTAGGAAGCTAGTAATCTTATAGCTCACCTTCCCCTCTTGTCTATGTTCTATGGACATTCACCATTGAGCTTATAATTTAGGATGGCTTGATACCAAGGCTCTTCTTGGTCCTCCTCCTCATCAGTTAGGAGGTGTATATAGGCTGTCTCCGATCGCCTTTCGATGCATAAGGGCATATCTACCATATGGTCGGGCATTTTGATGAGGGATGCAAGTTTAGCAAAAGCGTCTGAAAATTGGGTTTTCTCTCTTGGTAACTGTAAGTAAGTGATTTAATCAAATAACTGAGCCACTTCATCCACCCTTGATTGATATGGGGTGAGATTTTCGCTCCGTATTTTCCATGAACCGGTGATTTGGTTGATGATGTGGGATAAGTCTCCGTGGACTCGTAGTCTTTTAATACCTAGACTGACTACTGCATGTAAACATATGAGGCAGGCCTCATATTCTGTCGCATTGTTAGTCACATCGAAGTCGAGTTTGACTGAAATTGGTGTATGCTCGCCTTCAGGAGAACTGAGCAATACTCTGATCCCATATCGTCTTAGATTAGAAGCCCCGTCGAAGTAGAGATCCCATGATTCTGTATTAGCATGGAGGATATTTTTGTCTGGAAATGACCATGTATCTATTGTTTGGGAATCATGTAGAGGATTATCTGTGAAGAATTCAGCCACTGCTCGCCCTTTAATTATCTTTAGAGGTACGTATTTAAGGTCAAATTCAGAGAGCATACGAGTCCATCTCGCTAGTCGACCATTGAAACTGGCTTCTCGAAAATGTAATTTATAGGATCTATTTTTTAGTAGACTTTGACCGAATAGTTGAGCATGTAATGTCACAGCTTCTTTGTTGCCCACACAAAAGCGAGGCGAGTCTTCAAGAAATGTGTATTTTGTCTCGTATCCCTGGCATGTCTTTATAGGACCAAGCAAAGACGTCTTTGAACTCGTGTAGAAGATCGACGAAAAGAGCTATTTCAGCTGAGTTTAAGGTGGTCCCAATCCTAAGTTCTTTAGGTTCAAGGTTTGTCCCTATATCAATTAGTTCGGTATTTTCTATAACCGGTGCCCCTCATTCCTCTTCCGAGATTTCTTTTATCAAATAAGGTGTAAGTCAAATGAGTCTGGGTCAGGATCGTCCTCAATGTCGTCACAAACAAAATTTCAATCATAATAACACAAGGAGTAAGCAAAATCTCATTTATTCATATTAAAATTTGAAAACAACTGAAGCAAAGAAGCCAACTGATCATTGGTCAGTGGCAAAGGAGGGACAGTTGCTGGGATAAGACCGAAGCTACTGTTACACGATGCTAAACTAGGAGAAATAAAGGGAGTGGGGCTAATAACAGCAGGGGGAGACTCTTTGACAAATTTCTCTAGACTTGGACTTAGACTCCGACTCTAACTCTGACTCAGACTCGAATTCATCGTCTTCTAGTTCTTTTTCGAACATCTCTCCCTTGCCTGTGGTGAGCTTGAAGAGTCTTCCTTGATTGTTTGTCCACTTGATCGACTTTCTCCATCCCACTTGACTTTTTCCCTAGATCTGCATCAGTGATTAGAGTTGTGGGGTTGAAATGGTCATCCCGTAGTATCATAGTAATAATTTCATCCTGGGATGCCCTTACGAATCGATCCTCCCTGAATAAAAGGCTGACAGCTTGGCTATCGAGACATTGTTTTGCAGGGACTTTAACGGTAGGAACCGTTTCTTAGGGAATGAATTAGCATTCGTGGAAAACTTCTATCCTCACTTGCTTATTGCTCTCAGGTACCCATGGTTCGGGAAAACCATGAAAAGATTCATGCTGTCCCTCTCTGACGAAGTACCCATTTAATGTGAAGTGGTCTGGCCGCAAATGGACGCCTTTATGCTTTCGAGCGTTGAGTTGGGCGAGCATTTCAAACAAATTCTTTTTTCTAGTGGGGTTTAGAAAAGGTATTTTTTATAGAGGGGTTTAGAGGCATCCCTGGGATTTGAGTATGTGGTTGACCACTAAGTTCGAGTGAGGATTGAAGTATAGGGGAGCGAGTTCAATCTCTACGAGGTTGGCGACTTAAAATCCTCCTAACTTGTGTATGGGGTCAAAAGATGACCTAGTTACTGGATACCTAACTTGTGATTGTCACTACTTGACCATCTAAAGGGATTTTGATCTTTTGATGAAGGCTGGATGTCACAGCTTTGCAAGCATGGATCTAAGGCCTTCCCAGTAGTATGTTGAATGATGCTTCAATGTCTACAATTTGGAAATTGACCTTTCTTTCGACTGGCTAGTGGTTATGGTTATATCAACGAGACCTACTACTTTACGACGAGTCTCATCGTATGCACGAACACCTTGATTGGTTGGGATCCAATCTGACTCTTTTATGTCCAGCTTATGCACGGTTTTGAGTGGTATGGCATTAATTGTAGAACCGTCATCAAACAATGTCATTGGTACGTTTTTTCTTGAGGCATGTGATGGTGATGTACAAGGCTAGGTTATGGTTGACGCCAAATGGAGGTAGGTCTTCGTCTGAGAAAGTAATTGGGTTACTTGACTTGACTGAGTCTTGGAGGACTAGGTTGACCACATCATTAGGGGTAGATTCAGATGGTATGTTTAGCTTAGCCAGAGCTTTTAGTAAAGCCTGACGATGTAGGAATGAGCTAGATATTAGTTATCAGTGTAATACCCGTCCTTTCGGAGGACCCGTTGACTGGCCTTGGGGACCCATTGACCAACCTTAGTTGACTTGTGCGACCTTGATCGTGTTAGAACTCGTGGGTTTTAGCTCAGACTCGACCTAGTATATGACACTCGGTCGAGTGTGGGGCACTCGACCGAGTGAGGGTGACTCGGTCGAGTATGTGGGTACTTGACCGAGTGGGTGGCAAACAACGTAATAATATATTCTGCAATTGTCATAACTTGTCGACAGTTGTTCATTTCTTTTCTTTTCTCCCATCTTCTTCCCACAACCCTAGATCTCAGTATTCCTCCCCTACCTTTCACCCTTCACCTTACTATTATCTACCCGGGAGACCAACATGGGAATGGATATGTATGTCGACTCCGACCTAGTTATCTGATCGTCCTATAAGGTAAGTCATCGTCACCATCTGTCGGTTTTGGGTTAGGGTTATGGTCGTGTGTAATTTGGTTGTGTTATCGTTGTAGGTGTCGATAGCGGTGTATCGTGGCCATGTGTGCGCTGAATGACATTCCTTGGATTTCTTATCATGTAGGGTTTCCCTACTCAATTGCCTATAGAATATTATGTGATTATGTGACGATTGTTGTACTGGTTATGATTGTTGTATATGTTGTGGTTATTGTATGTGGTGGATGGTGGTGTTTGTTGGTGTTAGAGTTGGTTCGTTTGTGAGCCATTGTGAGAGGTGGTCTCAACCCCATTGTTCGCCTATTACGTTCTCTCAGCGTAAGGGGGATGTGCACATTAAGGAACTGGGTTCGCTCTGCGGAGCGGGGATTTTGGTGGTAAGGCTGCGGTCCCCATTGGCAGGGCTACACACCTCGGTGTGTAGTTAGTTTGGTTGTGATGGAGATGGGTGATGGGGGTTGCTGGCTGTTGGTTGTTTTTATGCATTATATTATATATTGTTGTACAGTTGACTGACCCCGTTGTTGTTTTGAAACTGTGATGATCCATTCGGGGATGGTGAGAAGGATGACTTGCAGGTGTAGTTGTTGTGTTGGATTCTTATCTGTCCTGATGTTGCTTTGGGGATGGGAGGTCGTTGAAGTAGAGTTAGCGGTAGTTGTTATAGTGTCACCAGTTGTAGTATATCTTTTCTTGTATAGTAATATGCTTCACCAGTTTTAAGCTGTAAAATATTTAATGTATGTTCTCAGATGGTCAATTTGATACGTACTTGCCTCGGGTAACCGAGATGGTAGCACCCTTGGTTATCAGGGAAGGCTCCTTGGTAAGTGGGGGTTTTACAAAGTGGTATCAGAGCGAAGATTTTGGAACATGTAACCAATGAACCTAATGAACATAGGGAGTCAATAAAAATGAACCTGGTGTATGTATGTTGGGAGCCCCTTATGATTGGTTTTGGGTGAGAAGGCGCCCTTATTCTAGAAACCGGCCCCAATTTGCTTTAGCCAGTAAACTCGGGGTGGGGTACTGTGTTGAATTTACTTATGTGCTATATGCTGAACATGTTTTGATGTGTGCGATTATGTGTATCTTATATGTTTACGAGTGCCATGTTATGGAGTACGAGTGGTGGATGTTTTCCATAGGAGGAGGTGTGCAAGAAATGGTGTAAAGTAGAAAATGTGTTGATGTGACTGTTGAATTGCTTGAACTTTGGTATGTGTAAACTATAGATACAAGGCTACCAGGTATAGCTACGCATTTGAGTCGATAGACAGTAAAGTGCCAGTAGTTAAAATGTGTTTGTATCTTCAGTATGTGTTTAGTGGACTTGTGAGGAAAGGCTGACTAAGTGACGAGTTCTGGGACGCTCCTCGGACTCCAAACGACGTATTTCTATTTCAAGAACGACTGATATTGACAACATAATCGTTTGAGTTGACTTTTAGGGGAACAAGACCGAGTGCTAAGGATACTCGACCGAGTCCATAAATAGGCAGAACCTGATTGAATCTGCTATTTTGGACACTCGACCGAGTACCTGGGACTCGACCGAGTGGTGGATACTCGACCGAGTGCGGCTCGTACTCGACCGAGTGCCCCAATTAACCCGGAATCGCGATTTGAAATTTTTCACTTAATAAACCTCTTTCCTCCTTATTTTCGACACAACTCAACACATATTATCTTCCAAACTCTATCAAGTTATTTCTCTCATAAAATCTTGAAGGGTCTTGTGTTTTTACGCCTCAAATCCGTGTTAATCATCCTCTTCTTGTTCATCCTTTTTCAAGTTTGCAAGGTAATGCTATTTTCATTAGTTTCCTTTATGTTTTGGTAACAGATCCCCAATTAGAAATTGAAAGCCATGGTTCTAAGCTTAGATTTATGTTGTAGATGATGATGGAACCTGTTTTAGCTCTTGTTTTGATACTAGAAACTGAAATTTTAAGCCGAATCTTGTAACAATTGGTTTCGAATTTTCTAGGGTTTTACCCGAAAATTTGGTTTTTGATGCTTCAAATCTTCTTTTAACACTGGAAAAGACCATAGGATGCGAGTGTCATCGCGTTTTGCAACTAATTTTGGGTATTTTGAGCGAAAAATCCGTCTTAAAGTTTCACTTGTGTTGTTGGAGGAAAACTGAAAATCCCCTTTTGTTTACAATCCTTGAGCCCCATTCTTTGTTGTCTATTGTTGTCAATAAAGCATGCCGAGAGCCAACACGAACCAACCACTTACCAAGAGGACTAGGGCCGGGAGGGGGAAGGTAAGCTAGGGTCCGACCGTTCTGTTGGAGAAAAGTGTCCCCGACAATAATGCGATCACAAATTGTCGATCATGATTGATCACATATGTAAATCTCATTTTAAGAATACA
>VHZZ01013033.1:1523-27944 GCA_009801015.1 Silene noctiflora | reverse complement strand
TTTTAAGTTGCTAAAAAAAAACTAACAATCACACATATAAAAGAAAAAAATATATTAAATTACATAAATGAGGCTGAAAACCGGATACCGGATATACGATTTTCGAATATACGGTTTCCGTATACACGGAAAAACCGTATCGGATAAAGATATTAAAAACGGAGATTTAAAAAATCGGATATCCGTATCGAATATTCGATTTTGATCACCCCTGCATAGAATGAGAGACAAGGGAGGAACCACGATGGAAGTAGAACTTGACACCAACAACTCGAAGTCATTAAACCCACAAGAGTCAATCACCAACCAATTGAATCTAAAACCCTAAACCCTAAACCCTAGTATCACACATCGACTACAACTTCCTGTCCTCCTCCCCATTGTCCCTCCTTCTAGACTCTTCTTCACACTTCTTCTCATCTCTTTCCATATAAACCCTCTTCACCCTTTCTCCATTCTCCACCCTTTTTGTTCATCGTCATCATCTTCACTACATTTTCTCTGTATTTCCGATTTTACCCTTGATCATTCAATCATGTTTCGTGCAGTCGCCACCCTCGCTTCCCGTGCTCGATCAACCAGCACTCGCAATGTATGCCATCTTTTTTCGACTTTCGATACGGGTTTGTGTGTTTATGGATCTGTTCTCTTCTGGGTTTTTGGCTTCATCATTGGTTGTTGATTTGTTTGCTTAAAGATGGAAACTTGTTTTGTTTTCAATTCGATACGGATTTTGTGTTTTCAATGATCATTTGTGTGTTTATGGATATATACTTTTCTGGGTTTTTGTTTTCGTCATTGGTTATTGATCTATTTGCTTAAAGTTTGGAACTTTTTTGTGTGCACAAGTAGCATTGTTAAGACAAAAGCCGAATGCTTAGGTATTAGCATAAAAACTTCTCCTATTTATGCAAGTGGTATGCTATACGACTTGTTTTAATCTTAAGACGGACAATATCTATTTTAAGAGAGACCGATTGTTTTGTTTTGGTTTGCGAGTGTGAATTTGTGATTGGCTTTTATGTGATTCAGCTATCAAATTCAAATCTTTAGATTTAATTTGTGCTGCATCGGGTGTAGAAATTCTAATAGGCTGCTCTAGATTATACTCTATTAGTCGTTTGTATGACCGCTTTACCATAAAACGGATACAAGTACACAACCATTAAGATATCATTATTGTTAGTGGAAAACTAGTTACAACAATAACCCGTTTTACATTTTGCTTGTAAGGCCGCCTTTACACAAGTATTTGTTTTCAATTTATATGTTCCCCAATATGATGGACTTGCAGTTTTCTGCTGCAAGAATGAAAGTTTTTTAGTTGCTCTATCTGTCATGATTGAGACATTTTTTTTAATGTGTTATATGTTCCTGACATTTTTTTGGTAAAATCTGTTATGTGTAGGTTGCAAATTTGAATTGGAGCAGGAATTATGCAGCCAAGGAAGTGAGGTTCGGTGAGGATGCCCGTAAGTCAATGTTGAAGGGTATAGAAGAGCTTGCGGATGCTGTTAGAGTTACAATGGGCCCAAGGGTAAGGCTTCTTAACTTCGGTTATTTTCGTACGAGTTGCTACAGATAGTTATTAGTTGCGGATTGTATCATTTTGCTGATTCATTTTGCGACATTCATACCTAGTTTGACCTGTGTCATGTGTATATTTGTATTTGTTAAATATTTGCAAGTCTTACTGTAGTGTAAGTTCGTCCAAAATATGATTATGTCTTGGAGGGACATTATAGAACAGAATGTCCATTATATGGGTTCGACTTCTAAAAGTAATAATGATGATGCTAACATTGGTAGGCTTCAGAGGGCAAAATGTGTGTTCATGTTCTCTCAATTTAGATGTTAGAGGATTGTACTAATACTTGGTTCGTTTACAGGGGCGTAATGTGATAATTGAACAAAGCTATGGTGCTCCTAAAGTGACAAAGGATGGTGTGACCGTTGCCAAGAGCATTGAATTCAAGGATAGGTATAAGAACTTGGGTGCCAGCCTTGTTAAGCAAGTTGCCAACTCTACCAATGACGTAGCCGGAGATGGTGAGTATTGAAGCTTTATGTTATTGATCTGTCCCATCAGTTTATGATTATCACACTGGTTTGTTGCATTGATTGTCATAAGGCTACAATTGTCGGGAAGGACTAGTTTATCATTGTTTGTTATACTAATCTACTTGAATGTGATAATATTACATGTGATTTTGCTAGAAATTTAGCCACTACATCCTTCGGATAAAACAATCTTCTATAGTTAAGGTGCCAGTTACATACTTCGTGGTTTTGTGGGTTACTGACTTGATTGCCACATAAGTATATAACAATCACCATAACACTAATAGATTGAGCCAAAGTGAAAATAACTTGGATTTGTTGTTGTTAACATTATTTCTTTATTGAATAGAAACAGCTAGCAGCTTTCTAATTGAATCATTAGTGAAGATGGAATGATAGTTATGGCCTGCTATCACCTTTGTGAGTATGATTTTTAAACAGATACCTACATCCTATGCCAGTTATTGGTATACTGTTTAAACCCTCTGCCCGTGACTATTGCATCTTTTGTCAAGACACTACTCATACCCGTTGCAGCTTGGGTGCATAATGTACACTATGGTGTTTGCTTTCGCCCACCCTGTTGGTTCCATCCATTACCTTGTTCATTTGATGGATGGACCGTTAAATTTTGAAATATTGCATGTTAGCACATAAAGGGAAAACTTTGTTTTAAGTTTTAAGTTAACACTCTATTGAGCCAGTTAATACTCTCTGATAAGTTTTAACTTATCTCCATTGGAATTTTAGGTACTACATGTGCGACAGTACTTACTCGTGCTATATTGATTGAGGGAGTTAGATCCGTTGGAGTTGGAATGAACGCAATGGATCTTAGACGTGGTATGACAATGGCTGTAGATGCTGTTGTAAACTACTTGAAGAGCAGAGCAAGGATGATTAGCACCTCAGAGGAGATTGCTCAGGTTTTGTATTGGGCTACTCTTTGCAATGAAATAGGTGGCATATATGCAAGCTCTGGATCTAAAATGTTCCAGTGCCCTTCATTTTGTAGGTTGGTACTATCTCAGCTAATGGTGACAGGGAGATTGGTGAGTTGATTGCAAAGGCTATGGAAAAGGTTGGCAAGGAAGGTGTTATTACAATCCAAGTAAGTTCGTTTAGTCCATTCTTTATTTAAGTTCAAGAGGAGTCAGGTTATCTTGTCGTGCAGTATTCTAATTGTCAGTGGAGTTCTCACCAATGAATCTGGTTCTACTGGGTCATTTTGTAGGATGGCAAAACATTGTACAACGAGTTGGAAGTTGTCGAAGGTATGAAGCTGGACCGTGGTTACATATCTCCTTATTTCATCACCAACCAGAAAACTCAGAAATGTGTAAGCATGCTTTCCCAATTCATGTGCCCCACATTCTATTTTACGGCAGAGTTCTATTCTCTGAAAACATGTGGATGCATAGTCCTGATTGGGTACCTAATGATTTCAGGAATTGGATGATCCACTTATTTTGATCTACGAAAAGAAAATTACCAGTGTAAATGCTGTAGTGAAAGCTCTGGAGTTGGCCTTGAAGGTATGTTACTAGAACTCTTTGGAACCTGGTTTTGAAATTTTGCAAATTTATTAATATATCATTCATGATCCTCGTGCAGCGACAAAAGCCTTTGTTGATTGTTGCGGAGGATGTTGACAGTGAGGCCTTGGCAACTCTTATTTTGAACAAGATTCGTGCTGGCCTAAAGGTGCTTATATTTCCTAGTATTTACAACTCTCTCTTATTGTGGTTCTCAATTGAGGGATTTTCTTAATTATGACCCTGTTACTTCTGGCAGGTTTGTGCTGTAAAAGCTCCTGGATTTGGTGAGAATAGGAAGGCCAACTTGCAGGATCTTGCAACTCTCACTGGAGGACAAGTGAGTTTTTGCTGAACTTTGACACCTTTTTTTTCTTTTTTTTTTGGGGGAATGCAAACTTTCGGTAATCTAATCTTGGCGTCTTCTGTGTAGGTGATAACTGAAGAACTAGGCATGAATATGGAGAAAGTTGATCTCGATATGCTTGGTTCATGCAAAAAGGTAAGCATGTACTGGTTTGTAATCTGCCTTTTCCTGTTTTATACACCCTAACCCTAGTACATCTTAGTTTCTGCTCCTTTGATAGTTGTATGGATTACGAACCGCAGTCCAATAACTCAGTAAGTGTTTGACTAGTGTAGATTATGCCTCTACGGGGGTCTCTTAGGCCACCTCAAAATGCACTATCAAAAGTCGGTGTTTCCATAAACATATGGCTTGTGTAATCACTTGGTGAACTTGAGACTGTCAATTTTGTATTCTCGTCTTATGTGTTGCTGTAACACTTAACGTTCAATTTTGGTGACCTCCAGATAACAATCTCGAAGGATGATACTGTCATTCTTGATGGCTCTGGTGACAAAAAGTCCATTGAGGAAAGATGTGAACAGGTGGGTTTACATCTTGTTACATTTTTTGCTTTTTAATGCCATGAGTTTGTGGCATTATGATTTTGACAATTTTTGCTGTCATTATTTGTGCAAAATAGATAAGATCTGGAATCGAATTAAGTACATCTGATTATGATAAAGAGAAGTTGGAGGAGAGGTTAGCTAAGCTTTCCGGCGGAGTTGCTGTTTTGAAGGTTTGTCTCACTCTTTGGTCTTTTAGTTGCTACTACGCTCAAAGTATTATTCTTTTTGCATTGTAAGTCTTAGCAAGAATAAGAAGGTAATCACATCTCACAAAAAAATTGTATGAGACACTCACACACATGAGATCAATGCATTTGGCATGTATGCACCATGCGAAGTTCATGTGGTTGCCAACTTATTTTGACCTTGGTCATCAGTCTCCGAATATTGAAATTTGTCATCTTTGACTTTCCAAAATAACGATAAAAAACACTGCGAATTTCCAAAAAGTTGCTCCATTTCTTCGCGTTCTTCCCTTTTTCAAAAGCCACCTCACTTATTTTGTAGAGGGGAAGGACACGATGAAATGGAGGTCAGTATTACATTTGCACGTTCCAAAAAAAAATTGGTCATAATTTCGGAGGTCTCATGCATGTCTTATTGATCACATAACTGGTTTTAATGATCAGATCGGAGGAGCTAGTGAAGCTGAAGTTGGTGAAAAGAAGGATCGAGTGACCGATGCTCTAAATGCCACTAAAGCCGCAGTTGCCGAAGGTATTGTGCCTGGGGGTGGTGTTGCTCTCCTGTATGCCTCAAAAGAACTTGATAAAGTACAGACGGCCAACTATGACCAAAAGATTGGCGTACAGATCATTCAAGCAGCCCTTAAAGTATGGTTCTATTGATATCTTAATTGGTGGCTTAGTTTATACAGAGTATATGCAAACTAAATTGTCTTTTCTTGATTTTATATCAGTATAATGTAGTATGCTTTGTTTGCTAAAGTGGCTGACATTTGTTTTTAATGATCATATTACAGACTCCTGTATACACTATTGCGTCAAATGCTGGAGTCGAGGGTGCTCTCATTGTTGGCAAATTGCTGGAGCAGGATGACCATGACCTTGGTTATGACGCTGCCAAAGGTACAAGTTATTTGTCTGATTGTTTAAGATGATGATGATTCACGTTTTTCGTCCCAACATCAGTTTCGGGCCTTTTGGCAGTAAAAACTTTGTTTCTGCTGTTTGTATTAACTGTAGTTTGGTTGTTTGATTGAGCAGGAGAATACGTAAATATGGTGAAATCAGGGATCATAGATCCCTTGAAGGTTATTAGGACAGCTTTGGCTGATGCCGCCAGGTAAGTCTAATTTCGGTTTTGGCTCTCCCTAATCCTGCAACTCTAATTCTTGCAAGTTCTCTAAAATGTGTTCTTCACTGCAGTGTGTCCGCCTTGATGACGACGACTGAGGCTGTTATTGTCGAGGCACCCAAAGACGAGAAGGATGCATCTCCACCCATGGGCGGCATGGGTGGTATGGGCGGCATGGACTTTTAATGGGCTTGAGTCCTTTCAGTGAACCTCTAATGCGGTTTGCATACATGTTATTTTAGTCCAATTTAGTTGCGTAGAAGAATTATTTGTACAACAACAGAGTAGTCGAAGTGAATACTTCTCAGAACAAAGATTTTGCATTAAAGAGAATAATGGGATTTCCCTTTGCTAATTGCATTTTTCTTTGTTGCTTTCGAAATCTCTTTAGTTGTCTTATACAGTTGTACTTCTTGGTCCGTTAGGGACATTGATAATTTTTTTTTTTAAGAAGGAAAGAAAACTAGGTCAATCGAAATTAACCCATAACATCCGAGGAAAGCGGTAATTGAAAATCAGAAATTTCCAAATTACCCGTAGTGCTAGGACATTGTTATTATCTCTTTTAATTCATGGTTGACTTTGTATAACGAGTTTCTCTTAATCGGCCTCCACCACTTGAAATCACAAATTCCTAAGAAAGACGATGACTCGTTAACTTGTTGATTTTCATTCAATAATGACTCTGTTCTTTTGGGCTTAATTTCAGCTCATTTCAATTCAGTTCAGCTCATTTCAATTCAATTCGGCTTTATTCAGTAATTAATAGAGCCTGAAACTTTGTAATTAATAACTTGGAGTTGTAAAACCCTACTTAAAATTCGTAATAATATAATTATAATTATAATTAATAACATCATTATAATTATAAATATATTATAATTAGAATTAATAATTTGGAGAGGTAAAACCCTAAACCCATAGAAAGTGTATTTCCAAATCTACTCTTTCTTGTTCTCTACTTCTCCAAACTATTTCTTCCTTCCTTTTTCTTCTTCTCCATTATCTTCCTCTCTTCTCCGACCAACATTCAACCATGTTTCGCGCCGCCGCCGCCATTGCCGCCCGTGCTCGCACCTCCACCACCACACGCAACGTATGTTCGTCCTCCCCACATTCCCCACCTGTTTCACTTTCTCTATCTTTATTGTCTTTTGAAACTTGAGATTGTGTTTCTAAAAAGCATTTGTGCTTCATGATTTAATCCTTTTCTGGGTTTTTTGTTTCATGATTTAAGCTTTTCTGGGTATTTTTTTTGTTTCATGCTTGAATCTTAGTTTGTGCTGCAGAAAGTGATTTGTTTCTAATTCTATGCTGCAACATTGAACTAATTTGTGTAGTTTTGAATTGTTTTATGTTTATATTATGTTTGAAGATTCAAACTTTTATTTGGGTTTTAAGTTTATTAGATAGTTATGTCTGTGATTCAACTCTAAATTTCATTTTTTTTTAAATTTGTGCTCGTGATAGTTCACTGCTGCAAGATTGAAGCTTTTTCTGATCTACTCCCTCCATTTCGATCATTTGTTTACTAGTTTACCTTAAAAATGGTAAACAAATGGCCGAGAAGTAGGGAGTATGCATTTTAAGGTGTTTAGTCAATAGGCCGTCTTGCCTTCGTACAAGAGGGAGATTTGGAATTTAGGAGTGTTATTTATCTGTCACTCCCTCCGCCCGAATCATTTGTTTACCTGTTTACCTTTGTTTAAAATAACACTCGCAAAGAATAAAATAGGTAAACAAATGATTGGGTCGAAGAGAGTAATTCGTAAGATTGAGTTTTTTGTGTTTTGCATCAAGTATGAAGATTAGTACTTTTGATCAACTGATTATGAAAGTATTAACACTGGAGACTGTCTAAGATTTAGATGTTTTTTGTGTAATTTTTTTCTTCTGTAGGTTGCGAAATTGAATTGGAGCAGGAATTATGCAGCCAAGGAAGTAAGGTTCGGTGAGCATGCCCGTAAGTCAATGCTGAGGGGCATCGAAGAGCTTGCGGATGCCGTTAAAGTTACAATGGGCCCAAGGGTGAAGTTTCTTAACTGAAGAGTTTTATTTTTCACATTTCTAACTGGATCAGTTATCTTTATGTTTGTTAATTGTGGATTTTAAGTATGGTACTGATGTACATGTAAATTTTTTGAGGTCGCCATATTGATTCATCATATAAACATAGTATGATGCACGAATTTTGTAGGTTTTGGAGGGGGGATGTCGAATCGTGTACCCTTGATGTAGATGTTATATATGTTGATTAATCTTATTAAATATTGGTTGGATTATAGGGACGTAATGTGATTATTGAGCAAAGCTTTGGTGCTCCTAAAGTAACAAAGGATGGTGTGACGGTTGCCAAGAGCATAGAGTTCAAAGATAGGTATAAGAACTTGGGTGCCAGCCTTGTTAAGCAAGTTGCCAACTCTACCAATGATGTTGCCGGAGATGGTAAGTATTTAACCTTCGTATTAGTGATATATTACTCGGTTTTTTTTATGCTGTTCTGAAGCTGACATTGTGTTCATTGCATTGAATGTCCTTCGATTCTAGGATTGTCAAATGTTTGTCATCGCTTATACCAGGCAGCTCGGATGTGATATTATTACATGTTACATGATTATGCGGCTTATCCATTTAGTCTTCACATCCTAAGGGCTTGCTTGGATTGAGGGTAAAAAGGGGGAAATGAATAGGGGAGTAATATGTAAGATGCATTTCCCATGTTTGGTATGAGAGTAATTATTCACCTCCCGAATCTATTACCCTCATGAAGGGGTAATACATTACCCACCCTCCCCCCGGGTAATGATTATGGGAGTAAAACATCTTCTCAGTAATCATTACTCTCATATGCCAAACCTATCATCAAGGAACTCATTACTCACGTAATTAACTTCCCCAATAATTATCACCCGATTAAAATTTACCCCCTAATTATTCCATCGATTCCAGGCAAGGCCTAAGAATGAGATTTATGTTTTTTGGATCACGCATGATTACATGTCACATTTTCTGGTTTTTTTTATTCACTTCATGTGAAGGAAGAAGCTTGTGTTCTAGAACAACTAGTCATAACAAGCCTAAGAACTTGGATAGTTGGAAGTCATTAAGTTGGGCGGGGTGGAGAGGGGTAGATATCTGCTTTTTGCACTCGTTCATGCACTTGCACTTGCATTTGCATCTTCTTCCAATAACCAAAAACTTCCTCCATACTCGTCCCACCATGGTCTAAGCTCCAAAAATCAGAACCTTAATGGAAAACGTTCTGGAAACATAATTGTTATCCATCTAACGGATATTATTATTTGTTACAATTTTTGCCAAAATGAAAATAACTTTGAATTTGTTTTGTGAGTTGGTATTTTGATTGTTATTTCGAAATGAAGAAGCTGAAAATAAAAATTTCCTGAATAGTCATCAATTTTATTAAATTCACCGAAAAAAAGAGAGATGGACGGGATATGATGCAAATATAATATTGAATCTACCCGGGTTTGCTGAAGTATGGTTTTTGCTTTTACCTGCCTAGATGATTTCCCCCCATGCCGCTTTTGAAATGCTGTATTTTTTTTCCTAAAGAGAACTCTCTTTTGTTAATCACTTTGAACTCATTCGAGTTAGTCTTAACTTATCTCTCTTGCAACTGTAGGTACCACATGTGCTACAGTTCTTACTCGGGCTATATTGATTGAGGGAGTTAGATCAGTTGGAGTTGGAATGAATGCTATGGATCTCAGACGTGGCATGACAATGGCAGTTGATGCTGTTGTAAACTACTTGAAGAGCAGAGCAAGGATGATCAGCACCTCAGATGAGATTGCTCAGGTTTGTGATAAGACTGTTTCATTTCTCTGATGAAAAGTGCCGTATTTTAACTATAACCCTCTGTATTAAAAATGTTTGGGTGCCTTCCAATTTGTAGGTGGGTACTATATCAGCCAATGGTGACAGGGAGATTGGTGAGATGATTGCAAAGGCTATGGAAAAGGTTGGCAAGGAAGGTGTTATCACAATCCAAGTAAGTTCAGTCTTTTGTTGCTTGGAAGTTAAAGAATGGAGTTTACATTAATGAGTTTTTCTTGTTCCCTTGCGATTCAGTTTTATTTTCGGACTCGAAATGTCTCTTTATGCAGTATTCTAGTTGTCCTTGGGGTTTCCTTGCAAAGTAGTAATGAATCTAATTGTATTGATCACATTTGTAGGATGGCAAAACATTGTACAACGAGCTTGAGGTTGTTGAGGGCATGAAGCTGGACAGGGGCTACATATCTCCCTACTTCATCACCAACCAGAAAACCCAGAAATGTGTAAGCTTACTTTTGGCTTCTCTAATTCTATTCGTAAGGTAGTTTTGTCCCTTGAAATCAACAAATGGATGTACTGACTTGATTGGATACCGAATGCTTGCAGGAATTGGATGACCCACTTATTTTGATACACGAAAAGAAAATTACTAGCTTAAATTCTATAGTGAAAGCTCTGGAGTTGGCATTGAAGGTACTGTAGTTGTTGCTCAATCTTTTCGGCACCTGCTTATGAGTCTTTCTAGTCTGTTAACATATAGCTAATTTGTGATCTCCAATGCAGCGGCAAAAGCCATTGCTAATTGTTGCTGAAGATGTCGACAGTGAGGCCTTGGCAACTCTCATTTTGAACAAGATTCGTGCTGGTCTAAAGGTTCTCATATCTCACTTTGTACAATCCTCTTGTTGTGCTGCTTGAATTTCGAGGTTATTTTTTAATCATGAACTTGTTACTTTTGTTAGATTTGTGCTATTAAAGCTCCTGGATTTGGAGAGAATAGGAAGGCCAATTTGCAGGATCTTGCCACGCTTACTGGAGGGCAGGTGAGTTTCCTTCTAAACAGCTCTCACTGAACCTACCTATGACCTCTTTTGGGGAAATTTTCGGCAGTTTGATTTGACGTTTGTGCAGGTCATAACTCAAGAACTTGGCATGGACTTGGAAAAGCTTGATATTGATGTGCTTGGTTCATGCAAAAAGGTAAGCATATACAATTTTTTATTTTCCTTTATATTAGTCTCTACGAGTATAAGCAGTGTGTATGTGTATCGACATCCTGGTTTTCTCGTTATTTGTTCAATTAGTTTGAATATTCTAGTTTATGCCTCTAGTAGGTGCTCTAATCTCACTCAATAAACACCCAAAGTAGATTTTGTCATAATACTATGTTATAAACTGTCCGCGAATCTTTGCTCTTGTATTTGTATTATATTACCATAGCACATAACTTTTAAATGTGGTATCCTGCAGATAACTATCTCAAAGGATGACACAGTCATTCTTGATGGCTCGGGTGACAAAACGTCCATCGAGGAAAGATGCGAGCAGGTGGGTAATGGGTTAACTTCTTGTTATAATATTTGCTTTGGGTGTTATCGACATTGACCTTGAATTTGACAGTTCTACTATCATTATTTGTGCAAAACAGATTAGATCTGGAATTGAACTAAGTACATCTGATTATGATAAGGAGAAGCTAGAGGAGAGGTTAGCTAAACTTTCTGGCGGGGTTGCTGTCTTGAAGGTTTGTTACACTGTTTTGTACTTGCGTCCTTCAGTTGCTAATTTTCTCAAAGTATTTGCTTCTTTGCATCGTACTACTATGTTTCTGTGTCACTCTCCAACAATCATGGTTACCTGATTCTCTATGAATACGATCTTACCAATTTGCAATTCGCTTTTAGAGAATGTGCATTAAATGTATTTTCAGTAAGCAACATGATAGAATTCGCTTTTAACAATTCACGATTCGTAGGGTACCAAGCGAATTCGGTAACCATGCCAACAATATATGAGTAAATCTTCTGTGTACTCTTATGAAAGCATTTCTTACTATGAAAGTACTAATATATTAGGTTTCTTAAGATTCAAGTTTCATAGTTTTCTCAATGTTCCATTTTGCACATGGTTTTTGTGACCAGATTGGAGGAGCTAGTGAAGCTGAAGTCGGTGAAAAGAAGGATAGAGTGACTGATGCACTAAATGCAACTAAAGCTGCAGTTGCTGAAGGTATTGTGCCAGGTGGCGGTGTTGCTCTCCTGTATGCCTCAAAAGAACTCGATAAATTGCAAACGGCCAATTATGACCAGAAGATTGGTGTACAAATCATACAAGCGGCCCTTAGAGTATGTGTCTATGGGCATTTTTTATGTTCCTAAACTTTAACTACAAGTATGATCTGTTATGTTCCATTTTGCTAAAGTTGCTGGCAATTCATTAAGAAAGCTCATCTGTACAGACCCCTGTTTACACGATTGCTTCGAATGCTGGGGTCGAGGGAGCTCTCGTCGTTGGCAAATTGCTGGAGCAGGATGATCATGACCTTGGTTATGATGCTGCCAAAGGTACAGGCTAATATATCTGCCACCATGGGCTTTAATATGGGACTTGTCGACTAATTCTTTTTTCCCTATCAATTTATCTGATTATTTTTACTCTCTTGTCATTTAATATATACCGAGTGACTTATTTCTTTTCATATTGAATCTCTTGTATATTATATTGTACATGTTTTGTACTATTTTTTTCCCCTTTATTTAATTTCATAATTATAGTTTTACTTTCAAGTCTCTTTTAAAAGATTTCCCACTTTATGCTTTTTCCTTTCCTCTATCGAAACATTATTTATTTATCTTATCACCATTTCCCTTGTTTTTCTTTCTTTTACCTCTTATTGATTTTCTTATTGATGATTCATGTTAGCCGACCTTTAATTATTCTTCGAATGAAAACTTTGTCGAGTTTGTATAGAATGCCAGATGTTTTTATACCGACATGTTTTTCTATCGCGCAGGGGAATACGTAGACATGGTGAAGTCTGGTATCATAGATCCACTCAAGGTTATTCGGACAGCTTTGTCTGATGCCGCCAGGCAAGTCTAGTTTTGGATTATATCTTTCGCCTTGCCAACTATAGCAACTTTAATCCTTGAAACAATTGCAACTTTATTAAAACGCGTCATTTGCTTTGCTGCAGTGTGTCGGCTTTGATGACTACAACTGAAGCTGTAGTGGTCGAGGCACCCAAGGACGAGAAGGACTCATCTCCACCCATGGGGGATATGGGAGGTATGGGTGGCATGGGCTTTTAATGTGCTTTGGCTTTACTCCATTGAATGAACCGCCATTGACTACAACCAGCCGTTTCCGTTTGAAAATCATGGCCCCAACATCGGCGTTGGTTCTTTAGTTTGGACCAAGCTAGCTGCTTGGGAAGATTTTTTGTAAAACAACATACTTGATGAGAATAGTTCTTAGTAGGTAGACCCTCATTTGACCAAAGATTTTGCATTTGAAGAAATGAGATTCCCGTTGCTAATCACTTTTTTTGTGCCGAGACATTCTTAGGTACATTAGATGTACGACCATTTATTTTTTATCATACCCCTCAAACAACGAGAATATTGAAATTAACAATATTTTTCGTGTACATTTGAGTAGAATAAAAAAAATGAAGGGTTTCCGATATCTATGGTGAGCAGTGAATATTGATATTGTTTTATTCAGAAATTTTTTTGGGAAAAATAGCGCATTGCGCTAGTATGATATTGTTTTATTCAAAAAAAGTTTTGGGAAGGTGACGGTAATACATGCTTCTTCCGGGTTCCTCCCTTGAACTTACAAATCATTTTCAAATGAATGGTACAAATTTAATCTAGTGGGGAGCTGAATTTTTTTGACCTTCAGCATTCAACCTTCCTTGTGATTCATCGACACCCCGCTTGCAGTGTATGGGTTAGCCTAGAAACCAAACATGTGTGGTTATGATGAAAGTATCTTGTACAATGTCTCATGTTCGAATCCCCCTTTCCCTATATTGTACAGCTTGGTGACTCATTCGATACCAAAAAAAGATTTGAGATTCGGCTCGTAATAAGTCCTACGATTGTTGTGTGCTTTATAAAAGTGGGTTTTCAGCAAAGTCATTCAGAGAGGCATGTTGTGCTCCAATGTTCCCATGTCACATCTTTACTGCACTATGGGCTGCTTCTTTCATTAAGCTACCGTCGTTAAATACCTGCCTAGCCTTCATGGCATCATCCCATCTCATGGTTGATGCATATAAGTTAGACAGCATTATCTGGTAACCAGTATTTTGTGGTGACAACTCCAAAAGTTTTCTCCCAGCGACTTCACCGAGTTCTATATTATCGTACATCCTACAGGCGTCCACAAAAGCACCCCATATGGCATGAGAATCTGATGGATTAACAGCAGAAAGGTGATCAGCAAGTATACTGTCGATGAGTTTATATGCTTCATCTAATCTCCCAGTGCGACCGAACATGTTGATAAAACAAGTCCAATGCTCCAAATCTGGGTGAATTTTGTACTTGTTAACCATCAGGTTAATATAGTGGCAACCTTTGTTGATCATGCCGGAATGGGCGCAAGCAAAAAGCAAACTTTTGAATGTAATTGAATCAGGTTCATGCCCGTCTTGACTCATCTGGGTTAGTAGTTCACAAGCCTTTTCTTCCTGACCGTTGATACCAAATCCAGCAATCATCACATTCCAAGACCATTGATCTCTGGTTTTACCCATTTGAACAAATATAGATCTTGCTTTGTGTATGAATCCATTTTTAGCATATGCATCCATTAATGAATTCATAACAGCGGTATCAGAATCAAACCCAAGTTTAGAAACAAAAGAATAAGCTACATCGGCACCATGAGGAGTCAACACGACAGCAGATGCGTGAATTAGACTGATTAAAGTTACAGAATCAGGTCTATGAACTCTGTCCAATAGCATTTGAGAAAATAATGTCAGGACTTTTGAGCAAGAATCAATCTTGACATACCCAGAAAACATAATGTTCCACGTGACCGTATTTTTCACGTCCATAAGCTGAAAAAGTTTTTCTGAATTTTCTATAGACTTGCATTTCATGTACATGTCTAGCAGGGCATTTTCCACTTTAAGACGAGTATAAAAACCTTTAATCAAACAATAGGCATGCCCCATTTTTCCTATCTTCAATGATCCTAACTTCCCGGACATTTGCAGAAGCGCAATTGCAGTAATTGAATCAACTGGAATCTGACTGCTGACCATTTGCACAAAAAGTAGCATCCCTTTATCAGCCCTATTATTCAGATAATATGATGTTAACATCACGTTCCATATAGGAGTATCAGCCACTTTTCTATCATTGAACAAATGTTCAGCTCCAACCATATCGGAACATTTCCCGTATGCATCAATCAAAGCAGTTCCTAGAACAACATCTGTTATCATGTCGATCCCTTTCTTTGTAATTAGTGCATGGATTGATCTAATACTGTCAGAACTTCTAAGGCTAGAGTATGCAGGGATAACATTTGCAAGAGTAACAGCATCAGGGTTCCGGTTAGAATGTGTACATAATCTTTTAAAGTAATTCACAGCCTTGTAATTGCAACCGTTTTTTACATAACCCAAGATTAGTGAATTCCAAGAAACAAGACTCTTTTCAAACACCTCGTCCTCAAATAACAATTCAGCATACTCAATCTTCCCACACTTCGCATACATGTCAAGAATGGTATTTCCTAAACGAAAATCAGAAAATAACCCTGCACGAATGCAGCGGCCATGAATACTCTGTCCCAAATCAAGATTTCCTCCATGACTACAAGCAACTACTACACCTAAAAAAGTAACGTTATCATGAGCGACATTACATTCCTTCTTCATTGTGTGGAATAGATCCAAAGCTACAACCCAATCCCCAGTTTGTGCATACCTTGTAATCAACGAATTCCATGAAACCACGTCTTTCTTTTCCATGTCCATACCGTCAAAAACACAACGCGCCAAGTCTAGCCTACCCATCTTAATATACATCGAGATCAACATATTGCAAATAACAGTATTACTGTCCAACCCACACCGAACAACATAATCATTCACCCACCTCCCCTTCTCCAATCTCCTCAACTCACCACAAGCAGCGATCACTTTACAAACCGATCCATAACAAGGCGTATACCCAAACGCCACCATTTCCTCAAAAATATTCAAAACATCCTTAAACAACCCACAAGATCCAAACCGAGAAATGAGAGAATCAAAATACTGACTACTTCTCACAGGCATTTCATCAAACAGTTGTCGTGCAACAACAATCTCGTTAAATTCTAAATACATCTGAATCAAGCTAGCGTTAATACCAACCCATGATAGATATCCGCGTTTGATCAAATACCCATGAAGGGGTTTTGCGGGATCGATAAGAGAAATGCCAACACAAGACCGGAGAAGACAAGGGAACGCTGAAAAGGCGTCTGGAGTCGAAGAAATGGTGCTTGATATACATTTCTTGGAAAGGAGAAGGCATTGAAGGTATTTACGGGTTGCGGCGAAAGCGTTGATAAGGGAAACAATGGCGGAAATATTCATAAGTGATGACAAGTGAAGAAGTTTCAACGGATTTTGCGCGGGAAAATTCGTTGTGCGCGGGAAAATTCGTTGTTGGTAGTTTAATTTGTTGTTAAGTGGACGACATAGATAAACACATGCTTGGAATTAGGGGTGTCCGCTTGGCCGGGTCATGTCGGGCTGTTCCGGGCTGTGCTTACGCAATGTGAGCACTGACACGGCTCGAGGGGGAGGCCCGAATCGTGTTGGACTGTGCTTTGTGCTGGTCTGGCGGCTGAACTTCGATCCATGAGACCGGGTTGGGTCAGATTGGCCCGCTACGATACACAATCTATTCGGAATCATGTATAAGATAATGGTTTTACTCTAATTAGTGCAAAATTATTTTGTATTTTACCTAAATTCCCTTTCATAATTTTTTTAATAACTATCCGTGTTATAGTGAGTGATATATACGTTTTAATAAATAATTTTAGATTAATTTATGTATAAGACTAACTCTTTGAGAAAAAAATGTTAGAAGTATGAAAATCGTTATATAATGAGTATTGCCTTATTTTGAACTCATATTGTGGCATTGGTTAGCTGTTGGTAGAAGGATATAACCGTAAATGATTAACAGATTTTAATAATATGTTTGACTGTTATATTTGTTAATAGAATTATGGAAATTTGTCCGGTAAATAAGCATACACTATGAAAAATAAATCACGGCCGTATACAGAATAT
This sequence comes from Silene noctiflora, assembly GCA_009801015.1. NCBI lineage: Eukaryota > Viridiplantae > Streptophyta > Magnoliopsida > Caryophyllales > Caryophyllaceae > Silene > Silene noctiflora. The sequence goes on along the minus strand of VHZZ01013033.1, from coordinate 11,000 downwards.
CACCCAATATATTGTTCTGATAAAATAAGGCTTAGCATATTGGAAAATAATAATTACACAAATCTACTACTGAAAGCTACTGTTAGTAACCAAACACAATGAATTAGAGTTATTTAGGATCAACGGTTATTAACCTTACATTTTCCCGTTAATACACTTTAATTTTATTATCAAGTTTGCGAATGAACCCATTTTTTTTTATTAAAAAGAAGGGATAAATCCCGAGACCTACACGAGTGGAGTCTCACACAAAGATACAAAAACCGATAAAAAGCAACTCAACAAAGAATAAAAAGAAAAACGACATTAGAGAACATCAACACGTATTCAAACACCACCAAGATGAAGATTCGTTCTCCGTGCTATCCTTTTCTCCTTCCATGATCTCATCGCTTTCCAATTATTTAGCCACTCTTCTAAGGTGTAGGGTAGGTTTTCCTTCCATGATTTATACCACAACCCAACTCTCATAAACACTTTATCTAATGTACATGACCAACAAGGTGTCTTCTTCTCAAAAATAGCTTCATTTCTCAATTCCCAAATAAGAGTAACTATAGCAATGAAGAAAGCTTCCCAAAGTTTTCTTTCAAAGCCAACAAAATGATAGCCATACCATACCAGAAAAGCATTGTCAATCTCCAAGGGGCAAATCCATGTCGTATCCCAAGCATTACAAATACCCGTCCATAGCTGCCAAGAAAATCTGCAATGCAAAAATAAGTGGTTGGGCGTCTCCACCTCATCACCACAGAAAGAACATTTCATCTCCTCCCCACTCACCGTCTTCCACATCGATATCCTATTCTTAGTATTTATCTTTTTCCACAATATTGCTCAAAGAAGTATTTCATACCTTGGTGGTGCAAGTCCTTTCCAAACTTTGCTGAACCATTGCTTCCGATCTAAGTCATTGTATTTTAGTTTGTAGAAGGCGTCAACAAAAGTTTTAGCCGTGTAACGGCCTGATTTATCAAACGACTAAACATGGAAATCATCTTTATCTAATAAAGGTTTGAAACCGTCGATCAGCAAAAGCTATTGTTGTACTAGTAATAATTCCCATTGAAACAATCTTCTCCTCCACTCGAGCTGCCACACCCAATTGTCCCCTTGCCAAGCACCCATGTCAGCCACACACATATTTTTCTGAATTGACACACTATAGAGCCTAGGAAACCCTTCTTTGAGAGCTATATTTCCAATCCAGTTATCCTCCCAAAATCTGCTTTTGTCTCCTTTTCCAATCTGTAGCTTGATACCCTGATTGGTGACTTTTTTAATGTGAATGTCCCAATCCGAAATAGAGCATATCGACTTCCATAACCAAACTTGGCCACTTTGTCTTCGCTATTACACACTCCGTCAGGGTTTAGTTCATTTATTGGGCAAATAACTCTTTTCCAAAGCGCTTCATGTTCCATCGAAAAACGCCACCACCATTTAAAGAGCAAACTGGCATTCTTTATCTGTAAATCACCCACGCCTAAGCCACCCATCACCTTCGGCATTTGGATAATATTCYAGTTAATCAGAGGGATAACATCACTCTCATTGTTCTTTCCCCAGTAAAACCTTCTTTGAAGGCCGATGATCTTTTTCAAGACTCCATTAGGCACCCTAAACATGGACATATAATAGAGAGGCAATGAATTAAGGACGGATTTAAGGAGAACCACTCTTCCAGCTTTTGAAATTAATCCAACCTTCCATGAAGCAAGCCTTTTTCTTAGATTTTGAACCACTGAGTCCCAAACTGAACTTTTATTTGGGCTACAACCCAAAGGACATGTATGAGGGGGCTAGTGCAAGTGTGCGGACTAACGTAGGAAGAATGAAAGAATTTCCCATTATCGGTAGGGTGCATCAAGATTCCGCTAGCTCTTAGTCATTTTTTCTTTGCTATAGTTATGAGATGAGTTGACAAGGGCTATTCAGGATGATATCTCTTAGTATCTGATGTTTGCGTATGATATTATGTTAATTGATGATACGGAAGAGGGGTTGAAAAGAAGTTGGAATTGTGGAGGCGTGGAGACGACTCGTGGGTTTAGACTAAGTAGGAGTAAGACCTACCAAATATTTGAGGTGTTAGTTCAGAAACGAGGGGTCGAGAGAGGTGGAGAGTATTATTTTTGATGGAAAGGTTGTCAAGGGGTCATATTTCTTCAGAAGGATGGTGAGTTAGATGGAGATATGACTCACAGAATTAAAGCAGGGTGGTTGAAATGGAAAAGTGTCATAGGGTTTTTATTATGCGATAAATATATGCCCATAGACTAAAGGGTAACTCTATCGCACATCAATTAGACCTGCATTACTTTACGGCTTTGAGTGTTCGCCGTTCGGGCCGTGTAACATTGTCACGTTCAAAAGATGAGCGTGGCGGAGATGCTTATATTGAGGTGGATGAACGACCATACAAGAAAAGATTGACTAAGAAATGAGGTGATTAGGGAAGGTAAAAGTGACACCAATAAAGGATAAGTCCATGGAAAATCGACTAAGATTGTGGTTTGGCCATGTGAGAACGACGAAAGAGACCTATGGAAGCACTAGTTATTAGGAGGCTTAAGGGTTGGGGAACAAAAATGTTGCCAAGGGTAGAGAGAGACCAAAACAAACTTGGTTGAGAGTGATGGAACATGATATGAGATTTCTTGAGCTTGAAGAGGGTGTGATAGCGAAGAGGGCGCAATGGAGGGAAATGATGCATGTGGATTTTTAGTATATGCTCTTATTTGAAATATTTAGTGCTTTATTTTAATTTAACAGTAAAACAATAAATTCTTCTCGGACTTATTACACGTTTTAAAAAAAAGAACTCTCTTATATAATACGGAGTAATATACTTTGTTACTTTGTTTAATTTACTTTGAAGGTATTCCGTAACATTAATTTTTGTTTCGATTTTCCAAAACATCGTTTTTATTGTTTCATCGTAGCTAGGTTTAAATTCTAACTTTTATAAAAAGAATCCGAACTTTGATTCTCAAATTTCACTCTTTTTTTCTACATCATCGCATTTTGAGTTGCGCGATCACCCATAGATGGCTCTAAAAGACGATTCATGTCCGACAACCCCAAATCATTTTGAAATTAAAGCTCTGATGTTGTTTTTGGGTACTTAGGTTGTACAATCCAATATCTAACCTCTTAAGACTAACAATTTAAGTGAATTTTCCTAAGAAACAAACAAGTTTCAGAAATTCATAAATGACACCCTTCTGTCTCAAACTCTAATATATTTGTTTGAGTTTTTATGAGGAAGATCTCCAGAGCTGCTCAAAAACGGATTTGGACATGATTGAATATCGGCCGGACTTATTGGACGATATAATACGTACCATGATCGACCGAATGTCGAGGGTAATGATGTACCGTATCATATGGTTTAACCAACATTTTAGTTTGTCTATGTTTATTTTAATTTTTAATTTTTTTTTGTATAAGCTAATAAGAATCTTATAGCATATGTTAAGTAAATTATGAAGTATAACCTCATATTGGACAATCTACAATTCTACATCCTAATTACTTCTACAATGTAATCAAAATTCTTCCCCACCTTACCAAACCAAAAAAACCCTATCACACTACATAATATAACCACATAATAAACAATTATTATATTAATTTCACCGACTTTATTCAAACTAGTTAAACTAATTGTAGTACACCTATGAATTTGGTAATTAGCACTTGATTTCATGATTTAAAAGTCTCAACTAAATTCCAACTAAATCAAGACAATCATAACGGTTTAATTGAGATCAACTTTTTGAAACTTGATTATTATTATGACTTACTTATAACAATTTGACATTAGATTTGAAGCTGAATTATTAGTTGAAACAGCTGTCCATCCACGCGGCTCTAATTCTTCAAATACAAACTTTTAATTATATATCAAGAGAATTCTTCTAAAACAATTCGGTGTATCATGATTCACGTCATCGTACATCCGTAACCCTAATCAATAAGAATATTGAAATTAGTAATTAATAATCCTCTTAGATAACAAAAACATAATCTTAGGTAAAATAAATGTTGGGGAATTCACTAGGGTGTACAACACTTAACACTATAGTACACCATATCATGTATTGTACAATTTTTTTTTAAAAAAGTAGTGTACAAAAAATTCTTGTATCAGATGTGACATACATAAAAAAAAAATCAAATAGGAAATAAATGTAATCTTTCCATTAATATGGGTTATAAGGTTTTGTTATTTTCGGCGGAAAAGAGTTGAATTAAAGTTAATGAAACTGAACTGAACTGAGGTAAACCCTTATTATTTTGGACTTAAAGTCACCTTCTTTAAGTCCAATTTAGTTCAGAAAAGTTTATATTCTAGAAGTTCAATTCAGGTCCTATAGATTGTAAGTTCAGTTCAATTTAGATATGTATAGCTTTAGTTCAAATCTCATAAGTTAAGTTCAACAAATAAAGTTAAGTCCAAAAGAACAGGGTTTAAGAGTTGATTTTTTAAGAGATAAGCTAAACTGAACTGAATTAAATGAAGCTTAACTAAATTGAAGTGAATTGAATTGAATAACGTTAAACTGAACTTAATAAAGTTGAAATAAGTTAATGTTCTTACTTTTTGCTCTATCTTAGACGTTTAGGTCCAATCATTAAGTAATTTTACGCGATAAAGAATGCGGAGAATTTCAAAAAATATGAACGTCGTAAATTTTTACAGTAGTTATTGTGTAAGACCGTATAAACTTTGGGTAAGTTATCCACTTATCCATAGCTGCATGGATTTGCATGCCCGCTTAAAGACGCACGATGCATGCCTGATTTCTATCCACGAGCAGAATATAAATGGGAAATAAAGGATCAAGTCCTCCGTACTAAGAAAAATGTTTATGTTAGTCTTCGACCAATCGATTTAGTCCGAATTTAAGTTAGTAAGGACACAAGGGTCATATATCAAGGGTGTCATAGACCTCATAGTGCACTACTGCACTACAAAAATAGTTCAAGTAATCACAAGATTGTGGCATTTAGGTTTTTTTTTTTCTCATAATTAATACTTCTATTACAATTTCAAATATATTGCATACTCAATATATTTTTCAAAGAAAATGAAATAACGCCATTCGATAGCATTGAGCTTCAGTATCACTCTCTCACATGTAAAATAAAGTGAGGTCCTCATTATATATGTGAGGGTAGTATTGAAATTCAGTGTGCTTTTCGATATCACTTCGTATATATGCCTTTCCATTTGAATATTTGTCACTTCACAAGCTGTGAAGAATTACATGTTCTCCTATATTGGTTTTAGGATGAAACCTCTTCAAATTTATGAACCGGACATTCTCTATTCCTCAGCCGGCGCAGCCAAGCCTATGAGCGAATCTAACGAAAGCTTTATGAGTTGGTAATTTATGTCACATGTAGTTGTGCAAATGTACGTGGTCTGTTTATTGTAATGTAGGTTTATTATTGTTTCAAGTATTCACAGGGCGAATTAAAATAGGGGCAATTGTCCGAAAGGGTGGAATTTTTGTATTGAAACTTGGCTGATATTCTTAGGGATGAGATTTGAGTCACTTAAAGAGTAAATGAGCGTCTTAAAATAAATGGAGGTCCGGTACATTATAAAGAAATGAGGCCCCAAATATGAATGTACGAGTGCACTATACGTTAAGGTTTATATTAAATTTCATCAATAAAACTTGTAAATTCAGTGGTCAAAACCGGAAGCCGGTTCCGCCTCCCGTGGTCGCCCGTGGTATTAGACGCCCCTGAGAGTAATAACCTTATGAAGTTCATAAAGTATAGAGTATGAGAGTAGACTTCTTTTTGAAAGTATTATTTAGTCTATAAGGAATATAATATTACTCTAATAATACTCCGTATCATATACAATTAGTAAAGGTTCCGCCTTCTGTCGTGTTACGTGAAGTTAATCGCACTTTTATTACTCTAATCCCAAAGTGTGATAACCCAGAAGGTGTTACTGACTATCGCCCTATTAGTCTCTGTAATGTTGTTATGAGGGTGATCACAAAATGTATTACAAATCGCCTTGGATATTATGGGATCATTGGTCGGTAATTTTCAGAATGCTTTTGTGCCTAGGAGACATATTAGTGATAATATTTTACTTGCACATGAAGCAATTCACAATATTAATTCCCATAACAGAGGCAAGCATGGGAAATTTGCTTTCAAAGCAGACATGAGCAAGGCATATGATCGAGTAAGATGGGACTTTCTTCAGATAGTGTTATGTAAGTTTGTTTTTCTAGAAAGGTTAATCAAACTTATTATGGGTTGTGTGATGACAGTCTCTTATGAAGTGCTTCTTAATGGCGCTCCTTTATCACAATTTCGTCCTAGGTGCGGGTTAAGGTTGGGTGATCCTTTGTCCCCTTTTTTGTTTGTCTTGTGTACGGAAGTGTTATCCTCAAGTATGTTACATGAACAACATTTGGGTAATTTAAAGGGTATCCGACTATCTCAAGGGGTGACTCCTTTGACCCATTTGTTCTTTCCGGATGGCTCTGAATTCGACGAAGTTTAGATGATTATTGTCAAGTGTCGGGACAAGTCTTAAACGAAGGAAAGTCTGGGATTCTCTTTAGTCTGGGGACGAAGCTGGTTAAGGTACAACGGTGCCTAAAAACGTTTAATATCCGAAACAACAAAGGAATTGGTAAGTATTTACGTCCGTCGACAGAGTTTCAGTCATAAAAAAAGGAGCTGTTTAATGACCTTGTGGAAAATGTTACGAAACGCATTTCATCGTGGAATGGGATTTTTCTGTCTCCATCTGGAAGGTTAACCTTAATCTTATTTGTCCTATCAAATATTTCTAATTTCTTTCTATCGGTGTTTAAAATACCGGTAGTGTGGCAAGGAAGATTAATTCTCTCTTGTCACATTTTTGGTGGGCAAGATGTAGACTGGGTAAAACGGTCCATTGGTGTTCAGGAAATTTTCTTAGCCTACCCAAGAGTCAAGGTGGACTTGGTATTCGTAACATTGAGTGTTTGAATCAGGCGCTGCTGGCTAAACAAGCTAGGAAGTTAATTTCAAATACCGAATTTTTTTCTGTGCGGTGTTTAGGCGGAAGCTGATAGAAAGGTATGATCATTGCCTTACTTCTAGATGTATTGGAAAGGGTGATAGGCACTGGTCTTGGGTGTAATACCCGCCCTGTTTGAGACCCGTTGCCTGACCTTAGACTCGTGTTTGACCATTGGGACCTTCGTTAGAAGGGACCTTGAGGACTTAGCAGCTTTGGGGTTTGGGAACTTGGTCTAACTTGGGCTACTCGATCGAGTAGTCAAGATACTCGATCGAGTAGAGGGAACTCGATCGAGTTGGTTCGCACTCAGTCGAGTAGGTACTGTTCGGCGTTATAATATAAATCGCAAAGTCGTAAACCCAAATCAGTTTCATTTTCATTTCTCCTAAACCTAGATCGACGACACCTTCTCACCATCACTCTCTCTCTCTATCCTTCACCTTGGGAGCCTATCATGGAGATGGAAAATCGAGTCGGGTTGCGGTCTTGTCGCCGGTATTCCGGGCATAAGTAAGTCTTCATCATGGCCTTCATTCTTGAGTTGCTGGAGATGGTTATTAGTAATAAGAATATGTCCTTGTTGTTAGGTGTTGTGGATGGCGGTTTCACAATCATAGGGTTGTGATGAAAGTTGCAGATCGCTAAAGGTAGGTTTTCCTACTCAGTACTGTTCGTTTTGTTGTGTATGATGTGTAAAGATGTGGATGATGTGATATTCTGTTTGTATGTGGTTTGCGAGGTGCGCCCTCGGCTGATTGGAGTCATCGTCGGGAATGGCTTCACGCCCTTGTTCCGCCCCTTGTTGTTCTCGTCACAAGGGGGATATGCACTTTAATGGTCAATGGGTTATCGCTCTATGGTTTTGAGCGAGACTTAGGAGGTAAGGCTGCGATCCCCACTGGCGGTGTAGATTACTGGTTGCGACTGGTAATCCGTCAGAACAACACATCGGCGTTAGTCATATGCACGAAGATGTAATGGAGTTGGAGTTATGCTTTTGTATGTTAGGGTTATGCTTGTATATGTTATGCCATCGTGTTTATCTTCAGTTAATGACCTTGTGTGGTGTTGCTTGTTCCTTCTTATTGTGTGTCTGTGGTGATCCTTATGGTGAGCAGTCTGTCTTAATAGGTTTGATATGGTTTGTCTGGATGCTTGGAGGGGCGCGTCTTTCACTGAGTTTGGCTTATGGAGTCGCACGTAGTTGAATAGATGTATCAGTTGTACCTTCTTTTGTAACGAGTTTAGCATGTAATTATACTTTAAATGTTATCTTATTGACGTTATGATATGCTTATCCTCGGGCAATCGAGATGGTAGCGCCCTTATTTGCTAGGAAAGGTCTGGAGAAGGCCCTTGGTAGATGGGGGTGTTACAAAGTGGTATCAGAGCGACAATCCTGGAACCTGAACCAAATGAACCTAATGAATGTAGGGATTCAATTAAAATGGACCTGGTGTATATAGATTGGGGGCCCCTTTGAAATTGATTTTGGGTGGGAAGGCGCCCTCATTCCAAAATCCTGGCCCCAATATGCTTAAGCCAGTCACTACGGACGGGGATGTTGAGTCGGGAACTGTATGAATATGTATGTTGTGTGTAGGATATGTGTGTCAAAGTAATGCTATGTGTAATGTGGTGACGTATAGAATGCTTGAGTATTCCTAATATCGTATGCGTGAGTATGTGATGGAACAAGTGGGTGGGGCATAAGGTGTATGTGTATGATTAAGTTGGATAACCAGTTATATATTGCGATATGTGATGAGGATATGAGCATGTCGTAATTGTAGAATCGATGGGTATGTGAATTGGATAGAGGATTGTTAAACCTAATAGAATTACAACATGATCATGAATGAGATAGGATAGGTATGGTAATGTTGGTTTGCAGAACAAAACTATGGAGATTACCGGGACCGCAGATATGGAAGATTTTCTTGTGGAAATTCATTACGAACACACTACCACTCGATAATGGTTTTGCTCGATGGAACATTCAGCTGCATTACGAGTGTTCTCTTTGCTTGGTTGAAGACGGGTACTTGGAGTCCCCAGAACATTTATGTAGGGACTGTTTGTAACACCCTAAACCCCAAGGACTACCTTAAGATGCGAGGATACTACCATCCCGGTTACCCAAGGGAATGTACATCACAGAAACAATAATGAAACATAATTAAAGATTTATTTATTAAAATGTTACAAATCTCCAAACTCTAGATACAAAACCAAATCACCAAAGTGACAAAGCGTACGACAACGACACGCGAAAGCTAACTAAAAAAGACCAGTGATGACTCCACCCTGCAAAACCCCGCAGCATCATCCACAACAACAATCATCATTACCTGGTAAGCCAACTGCTCACCACCTCCGAATGGATCACCACAGTTTTGAAAACAATAACACGGGGTCAGTCAACT
>VHZZ01013030.1:14459-32295 GCA_009801015.1 Silene noctiflora | reverse complement strand
CGAGCGTTACCGATTTACGTTGATCAACTGACAAATAAATAATCCCTAAAATTCCTTTTACGAGATTTATTATGTAGACGCACTATTGAGGAGGATATTACTCCAACAGGTTGATCACGGTTTTGGGCATGGTTTGGTTATGTTTTAAGTATGTTTCGGTTTTGGTCAGCTTTAGTGTTGTTTTACAGGTATGGATTGAACTCCGGGGACGAAGTTCGTTTTTAAGGAGGGAAGACTTTAATACATCGGAATTATGGTCTTAGGCTACTCGGCCGAGTAGGGGGTACTCAACCGAGTAGCTGTTGTGAGTAGTATGTCAGTGTTCTGTTTGTTGTGAACTTGGGAGAGTGCGTTAACACTCGATCGAGTGAGAGTTACTCGATCGAGTGTCCTATACTCGATCGAGTGTGTCGTACTCGGTCGAGTGGCTTGTACTTGACCGAGTGTCCGGTTCGTTACGGGTTTTTCCGCGATTTGATATCAATAGAACAGAAGCATGTTATAATCGTATTTTAACTTTAAAACTTTTCATTAGACAGCTTAATCACCTTTTTCACAAAACTAAACAACGTAAATTGCTTCTTTTCTATTCTTATCAATCTGAGGCTTGAGTTCATCATTTTCGGGGCTTTTCAAACCGTTGCATTTGTAATCGTCAGGGTAAGTTAATTGGTTTAGTCTTTTATGGTTTTGAACTAGATTGAGGAAACCTCAGTTTGGGTATTTTGGGGGTTTCGGTATTATATTGCATTTTCCGTTGTATTGATTGATTGTTGTTGTTCTAGGAGAAAATTTCGTATAGGAAGCTTTCTAGACCTTTTGTTGTGATTGATTGGATTGTTTATCAGGTAGGGTTTCCCTACTCAGTTGATTATAGAACAGTATGATGTATGATGTGACGATCTATGTTATGGCTTTATGATTGAGTTATGATGATATTATTGTATTGGCATTGGTAGTAGAATTAGTATTAGTATTGTGAGCCATTGCGAGAGATGGTCTCACCCCCATTGTTCGCCTCTTGTGTTTCTCGACGCAAGGGGGATGTGCACATTAATGGACTTGGGTTCGCTCATTGCGATGAGCGGGGTTTTTTGTGGTAAGGCTGCGGTCCCCACTGGCGATGTGGATTCTGTTGCGATGGGTAATCTGGCAGGGCTACACACCTCGGTGTGTAGTCCGTTACTGGTTACTATGGAGTTTGGAGGTGTTGGTTACGGTCACAGTGGATGTTTATATTTATGTTTTGTATTATATTATATTGTTTTATAGTTGGTTGACCCCGTTTATGTTTTTCAAAAATGTGGTGATCCATTCGGGGATGGTGAGCAGTTGGTTTAGCAGGTGATGATGGATGTTGACGTTGTTGCGGGGTTTGGCAAGGCTTTCGCAACTTATTAAGGCACTCTAATGTGTGTGACAAGTCTAACCCTCACCAAGACTTTTGATCTTAGGTCGGAGTTTACAAAGTCAATTATGTGCATTAACCAACTAATTGCAATTATATTTCACAGTCAACAATAAAGAACATGATAGCATCGACCAATCAACAAAACCTAATTAGGGACCGTCATCATCCATGACTCCCTTAGATCCTAGCAAAGGGGATTTAGCTACTCATATTGAAATGAAAAATAATAATTGAATTAGATGTGAAAAGAGGAGAATATATAATGAAATTCAATGAAAGAGTAATAAGCATAAATTAATAGAACATTTATTAAGTTTAGGGGTATCACTGATGCTTTTTAAAAACGCGGGGATACCACCAGAATTCGAAAAAATACAGGAGTATCAGTTAGAAAAACTCTTTATTTTTTCATGTATTAAGTGATTAGTAAAAGAACTTGATCGTAAATATTTCGGCTGATATTTTCAAAAAAATAATAATAATAATAATAATATATGTCGGCTGATATTTTAAAAAGAAAATGCTCCATTTAAACTTTGGTAAACATCATCGTAATACTCCCTCCTATTCATTGTTTTGTTCCCATTTCATGTGGGCACAATACTTAAGGTATATAATAAAATATGCATAAAGGAGGTTAGTGGGGTTTGTAGATTGGAGAGAGGAGTAATTAATTAGGTGTTAAATAAGAAATTGTGGGCCATAAACATTAAAATATGAATAAAATAAAGGTAAAAGAGTTGGGTGGGGTTTGATGATAGGAGAGAAGGAGGAATAAAATAAGAATATAAGTTAGCAAAAGAGGAAAGGGGAAGAAAAGCTGAATAATCCGTTTAAGAAAAAAGGAAGAAAATAGTGAATAGGAGGGAGTATAATTTTGCGGTTGAACTCTTGTGAAACCGTTAACCCATACAATAACTAAAATATTAACGAATGAAAATATAAGAAGCCCAAAAGTTGTGCCTCGACACTAATTCAATATTAATCGTCCCTCCAAAGGTGGACATTTGATATCATAAAATTCATAATCCTGTAATTTTTATTTTATTTTGACTTGTTCTATTCCCAAACACACAAAAAGATCCACGATTCGAATCTGAAGTTGAAAAGAAGAAAGGGAGATGGTGTTGCAATTGTTATTGGCAGTGGGGTTCTCAGCGGTGCCGTTGATCCTGTGCATGCCTCCGATGAGGCGGTTGACTCTGTTCACGAGAACAGTTGAAGCGGTAATGACAGAGACCAGGGGATACCGCAGTCTCCTGTTCCATCGTCTGCGCCGCATCTTCCGTTTTTTCATCACGGCTTTTACCTAGAACACTACACATTGTATACATTGCTTGTATTATATCCACCTGACTCGATGCTTGCTGTTTGCAAAGATGGTTTCACCGATACGCCGGTAATTGATATGGTGATTTTGTAATTTGAGTGACCTGACTGCACATAATGTAACTCCTACTCCCTTATGTTGATGATTGTTGCTATATGAGAATTGAGATCTACAAAATCTATATTCTTTTTGATAAATTGACCATATTCATGTTGCTGTTTTGTGCTGCTCTTAACCTGATTATGAGGAAATTATCTGAATTACGTTCCCAAATAATAACTTAAATAAGCGTTCGTCTGGTTCATGTAGGAATTCAATCCGGCAGGGAGTTACATTTTCCGTGAATTGAACTCCTAAATTAAATTCATATGAATGTGAATTGGCATGATCGTCGTTAGGTTGACATCAAAGAAGCTAAATTTCCCATGTGTTCAACTCCTATTATTTATTTATTTGGCTACAACCATCCAATTCATTTTTTTTGTGAGAATACTATAGTACGCTCTGTCGATAATAACAAGCCAATATAAATATAAATATATATATATATATATATATAATACATGAAGTTTGAAAAAATGAGTTCCTTGAATAAACCAACTAATGGAGATTCATAAAAGTCCATACTCATGAAACAAGTAAACAAGCAGTACAATTATAATTTCCTAATTCTAATTGGAAAATTGTAAATAATTAATTAGTTCTTAATTATAATAAAAAAATTGTAAAAAATTATTAACCATTTTCTAATTCAAATAGAAAAAATAATTAATTCTTTATAAATAAGTGTTTTATAAAAGTTGGAGACTCTCGGAAAGAGCCTTATGTATATTGAATATTTTGAATATTGATTGATTAATCGTACCTCCAAAGTTTGTCATATCATAAATATCATAATCCTGTAATAGTGTAATTCTTGTTCTATTCCAAAACACACAAAGATATCCACAATTCGAATCTGGAGTTAATTGATAAGAAAAAAGGGAGATGATGGTGGAGTTGTTATTGGCAATGTCGTTTACGGTGGCGCCGTTGATCGTATTCATGCCTCCGATGAGGCGGTTGACTCTGTTCATGAGAAGAGTTGACGTGGGAATGACAGAGACCAGGGAGTGCCGCAGTATCCTGTTCCGTTTTCTCGTCACTATACCGCTTTCGGTTTTTACCTAGAACACTACGCATTGCTTGTATCATATCCACCTCACTCGATGCTTGATGTTTGCAAACATAACGTAACTCCTAGTCCCTTAATTTTGATGATTGTTGCTATCTAAGATCTACAAATCTATATTCTTTTTGCTAAATTGACCATATTCATGTCGCTCTTTTGTACCTCTATTTCCTCGGCTGTTTTAGGCTGCTCTTAATCTGATTGACAATTCGACACCTACAAAGGAAAATATATGAATTACGTTCGCAATAACTTAAATGAACGCTAGTCTGGTTCATGTATGAATTCAATTCTTACAGGGAGTTATAATTCCCGTGAATTGAACTCCTAAGTTGAATTCATATGAATTGACATGATCGTGTTTGTTTGGCGTCAAAGAAACTAAATTCCCCATGTACCTATTACGGAGTATTTGTTTGGTTACGACAATCCAATTCATTTATATTTTGTGAGAATAGAGTAAATCCCTCGGTCAATAATAAGAAGCCGATATAATACATTACTAATGAAAATATATTAAAGTCCATAGGTGTGAAACAAGTGCTACAATTATAATTTCCAAGTCCTGACACGCACTATTGTACAGTGAACTTCACAATACGAATCATACAAGTACTTTTACGACAAGATTTGGCAAAGTCAGTCTGAATAACATGAAAACTTGCGGAGGAATAAATTGAATAGTTGAATAACATGATAGAAAAAATCAAGCTCAAGACAGAACTGTACATGCGATCTTTATAATACCGGTATTGTTCAGTCACCAATGTAAAAACGATCAATGTTTTGTAACTAATGTCAAAACGATAAAAAGCAGGTCTAAACTACCCTCTCTGACATAAAGGCGCTTATCACCTCATGGTCATGGATCTACAAAACGAATTCTTCTTCTTGAAGCTTAATCAGGCAACTGGATTTATATGTTTAGCAGGCGTTTCTGCACTTGAATACTCCGTATATATTAATTAGTTCACGAACCAATGAATTTCTCCAGACAGGGTGCTCCTCAAACCGCCAAAAGCTCACCTTGTATTGTCCGCACTACATAAACCAGGGTTCCCAAAGTAACTAAAATCCAATATGACCTACGACAAACTAGGCTCCAGCAGCATTCCCATCAGTCTTAGACACTGCACGAACATATGTGAGGCCGCGACTAGCAGATGGGGCACTAGTATTAGTATTAATAGTACCTCCAGAAACTGGAACCACACTATTCATGGAAGTTTGCGGTGAATCACGCTTCCACTGCATACTCCTCACACCCGGCTTTACCGCTGACCGACCTCTGTATGCGCCAGGAAAGACTCTTGGGAAAGGAGCCTGAGAATATCTGGCAACAGCGACTGAAGAACCTCGAGTAATTCGTGGCCAAGTCATCATAGGGCTAACTTCCTGCTGCGAGGAGCTTTTCTTCATTACCTACACAAATGCGGCAAAAAGTTAGTCACTCTAACTGACACTGCCACCAAAGAAGGAAAAAAAGGAAACTGCCAATTATTTCATATTGGATACTTGTCACATCGCCATGGTCATCTCATACACAAAATTTGACATACCCAGTCTCAATTGACAAACAAGGTTAAGGACGAGAGCTCCTCAACTGGACAAAAGAATGAAGGAAATAAACAAGAGAACCAGAAAAGAAATCATTTGCCAAGTTTATAGACAATAAGCCCATAAAAACAGATGCCTTGAACATAAAACACAAGGATTAAAACAATAACTAAGAACCTTTGTATAGATTACAATGGACACCCAAATCAAAATGTTACCTTAAGAGTCAAGTCACTCCTCAAAGTAATACACACCATATAGTACTCATTCTTCACTATTAACAAATTTGAAATGAAACCCAAGGAGCCAAGCTGAACAGGTGAGCTATTATACGGAGTAATGTTTTTTATTTGGATCATTTAGCCACTGTAATTATCCAAACAACATCTGTTGTTGGAAAGTATACGACTTCTCATGATGTTTAGCATTTACTAAATAATGCTAATCAGGATATAAATTTAACTGAGCTTCAAAGACAAAAAGTTGAATTGAAAAACACTAAACTGAATTCAGAGATGTGGATATGATCCAAGCAGAAGCCAGGACTTTAGTTCACTCAAGATATAGCAGAGATGCATCGACTACGTTTTGAACACAGAGACAAGTTAAACAACTATTCAATTACGGAAAATAATATCAGCACCCAAAGCCCAAGCATTAAAACCGAGATAACGATCTAGTTTTGACACAAGGTTTGAAACCCTCCAACCAAAGCCTCAAGCAATAACGATATCATGATATATCGCTACATTTACTTCATATGGAGGGAAAGTGAAGACAGAGAAAGGGAGGTAGCTAATTTCCTTTTTTTATTTAGCAAAATGGAGGAGGGAGTTGGAGCATTTTGAGGGGGTAAGGAATATCAAAACCTTTATGACAAAGGAATTATTTGGAGGGAAAGCTCACTCCATCCATTCCCCTTCTCTTCCTCATCCCTTCTATTTCCCTCCCTTTTTTCTTTGTATCCTAAAACACACACAAAAAGTCATTTCTAGGGTTTAGGATCTATTGCTAGGATTTGATTTGAAAATTTGGTGCTATTCACTTCCTCTTACATTTATCGCTACATTTACTTCATATGTTTTATCTTTCACTAGTAATTAATTACTCCCTCTAATTTTCCAATGTAATCGCGTAAAAGCGAGAACCGATACGGCTACTTGATTGTAGGGTTTCGTACTGTATAACAGATGCCTAATTTCTATTCACGTACCTTCAAGACTTGGATTGTGCCAACAGGTATCCATAGTTATGATTAGTCAATTAGTAGCACGAGAGTATATCATTCGATAATTATGAGTTATGAATGATACTAGTTGCCGGATTAATGTTTTCAATGTCCCCATTATAACTATGACTGGTTATATTTCCTTTAATAAACATTCGGCCTTAATCGCATTAACCATTATCAATCCCTTATTGCCTTGATGCTCTAATCGTAATTTTAATAGTTGATTAGTTGGCTTCTAATTGACTGCTTTGTATTGTTTAGTTAACTAACTTCCATTAGTTCAGTAAGTAGTAAAATAAAAAATAAACAATCTAACTAAACTTCGATATCATCCACCAGGTCTTATCTTATCAGTGACTTCACAAGACTCCAAAATATCAAAGGGAAAACATAAAAAGGCAAGGAAGTATTGCAAGAGTTCCTGCAGAACAAAACAATACAGACATCAATTCACGGTGAATGATATTTTAGCTTGAACTGAATGCTTCAATTATAAAAGGTTCCACCGTAAGTTATTGATGTTGGAGATTAGAAGGAAAAAAAGGCATTAAAGGGTTGAGAGAGACTATATTCCAAGGGATGTATGCTTGTGAGAGACTAATAACTCCTTTATAAAATGGGTAGATTTCTTAATGCCAGGGAAGTTCTTTCATTGATCTAAACCACATATAGCTTCATAGGAGTAAGTATCGCATGTATAAAGATGATAGAACATTAATAGCTATAAAGCTCAGAAGATCTCCAAGTAAGATATTTTATGGGGCTGTTAGATTGTGACAGTTTATTTAACATACCCGAGCAAGCCAACAATACAAGTACACAGTGTAGCTATGTAAGTTAAAAACTAGCTGAGTTTAAATGACAGGGACAGGGATTATGAGTCCAAATGCGCCCAAACAGAATCAAGCCAACAACGATTACAAGCTTTGAACATTGTCTTGTGAGTTGTGACGGCCCAACAAAAATTTAACCAGTCAAACCTACTATCCAAAGATGAGGAATCATATATTATGACAATAAATGACCCAAAACTCACGAGCTACTCAACATAGTTATATTAGAAAAGTTCACTTCTTCCTCTCCAACCTCGGAGCAACCACATGAATGGCGGCACAAACATCCTTTATGACAAGTTTGAAGAGAAGAGAAGAGAAGTTAGAACTAAATTTGACATGTATACAAATGACAAGGGACGTAGCTCACACTAAGAAAGTTCTTCAAAGGCTGAATTGACAAAAGTCAAAACTTGAGGAAAAACCAGAAGGAATAAAGAAGTTGACACGTTAAAGAACTTCAAAGGTAAGCTAGAAAAGAGTTTAGATGAGCACACGTCTATCCGTTAACACCCACCTTCCGCTGACATAGTTTTTGGAAGCTATCGTAAATCCAAGGGTCTCGGATACAAAAAAAAAAGGAAGTAATCCACCTCACATGGGAGATGCAGCGGGCACTTAAATTCCTCAGATTCAAAACCATATTTTTGCATGTGAGATGAACTCTAAAACAAGCTTTATAAGAATCATTATGACACAATACTAACACAAATGCTATAGAACAAATCAACAAACACGGTTAAAGAGAAACAACTAAAGTATAGTCAAAGGGTCCTATTTTTTGGTTCCACTGACTCACTATTTATTTTAACTTCAGAAAATTAATGGATACACTAAAATAACTCCCGATAAATTTTATGCTATTCTTCGACTAAGAAATTATGGTCACTACAATTCTCAACATTAATTTATCAAAGAATCACATAATATAACCACTGTTATATGTATGGCGTAAAATATCTAGCTTCCCCTCTCTACTCTGCGGAAGGGTGAACCCTATGAAGTTATGAACCACTTGGTACTTTAATTGTTGTTCTTCCACTGACTTTTTGTTTAGCAACCTTCATTGTTGCCAAGATATGGACTGTTGGGCACAATGAACCTAAGAATAATGTGCCTGAGAGGTGAAGACTGAAGACTAAAACGAATTAAGCTCATTATTCTGGTGGACTTGGCGAAAACTCATGATGTTGCCTTTGTCTATAAATGATTTGAGCTTGACTAATATGAACCGTTGTTTGTTGTCAACGTAAGAAAAAAAACGAAATAAATCAACACAAAAGGAAAACAAGATACAAAATAAAGACAAAAATCAAAATTAAACAAAATAGAGTAGCACAAAAAGGGAAGACGATCATGTCGAGATATATGATTCATCATTATGTACTGAGCGATAATGAAAATTGCATTGTTATTTGCACCAACCAGCAACTATTTTAAAACAAAGAAGCGCAGATTTTCGTGATCAAATTTGCTTCATTACATCCTAAAACGCAGATTTTAAGGAGTAAATCAGTTGAAAGTGCGCTAACAGTGTGCAAAATTGCAGTATGAGGACATTGCGGTAGTAGTAAGAGACCCCGGCGCTGCGGTCATGGTATATTGTATAAAAACTACTTACCTAAAGTGTTAGTTTCTAATCTCTCATTTCTTCTTGTAAATACAATTGTTGAGTAGATCCATGATAGTATAGTCTATACTCTTTTAAGGCCACTCTTTTTTCCACAGATACATGCACCATTTGTAATTTGTTGATTTATATATGTTTTACAGAAAGTAATAAACTGCAAACACTACTTTGAAGTTGGTTGTTACAGCTGAAATAATGGGATAACTATTCCAAGGGGCTCGTATAATAACAGGAAATAATGCAACCACCACTAAAAGTTCCACTACACAATGGGCAAATAAACTTCTTGCTTGAAATTATTCGTTTAGAATGTTTTTGTTGTTGTCATGGTCAGTGCCATCATACTCCAACCTGTTGAACAGGATCGTACAAAACACATTGTGACAGTGCAGTCACTCCCCCGAGTTCCCAGTTTTTGGTCCAACTTATAAAGAAAGCAGCAGAGCAATACTGCTGTAGCCTGCAACTGCTATCCCTCAACTAGCAGTACCAGTGCCAAATCAAAAACTTAAGCTGGACACAGCTTAGTTGTGGTGCCCAACAACCAACTATTTCCATCTCCCCACAACTCCCAACCATCATCCATTGTTTCAAACAGTGGTTATTACAGGATGCCAAGCCCGACAAGCGAACAAGGCTTACATGATAGAGGTCAGGACCATCAGGTGGGAGAATGATTAACAGTCAGATAAAAGGAGAATCACCAGGGAATAAGTGAGCATTCTGCAATGGAACCCCATAAATTTGGTACGCACATGGGGCTGAAAAGAGGATTGTTGAGATGGGGGTGTGACTGCCATTGAAAATTTAGTCACTTTATGGGATAAGAACTGAAATATGACAAGGCTGCCTGGACTCCCCTTGAGATAGAGAATTTATGTGAACTATCGTGTTTGAGTTTGACTTGATTCCTTCATCCTTTTTTGCTTTTCTACTCATGTTTTTAATCATTTTTTTTTTCCATTCCTTTACTTACTTCCTTTCCTTCTACAAAAATTCTCTTTATTTATCTACCATTTCCCTTTGAATGTTATCTTACAACAATTCATATTCACCGAACCCCAGATTTTTGAAAGGATTAGGCTTTTTTCCTTCTACAAAATTCACTTTATTTTTCGCTTTTTTCCATTCCTTTACTTATTTCCTTCCCCTCTATAAAAATTGTCTTTATTTATCTACCAGATTCTACCATTTCCCTTTGCCTTATAACAATTCATACTTCACCACACCCCAGTTTCTTGAAGAGTTAAGGCTTCAACGTTGCTGTTAGGGGATGGAGAAGTTGAAAAGATACCCCAAAATTTTATCACTAACAACATTGTGCTCAAAACAAAACCATGGTCCTAATTATGTTTGAGAAGGAAGATAGTCGATTACTCGAAGCAAAGGGCTCCAAACTATAAATTAGGATGTTTGACATCATGCAGCAGAGATGAACATAACATTAGCATGATTAGAGAGCTTGCCTTTATTATACGTGACATAAAGGACGTTCCATCCAAGGTCAAAGCATTGTCTGCAGCTTCTTTCTTCATGAACTCCACATATGCTGACCTACATTGGCAGCTTAGAGTCCATCAAACAGCAACAAGATACCAATAATCATAAATGAATATTATCAAGCAGAAAAGCTCACCCTTTTGGATGACCTGTCGCCACATCAGTTGAAATTATCACTTTCAATACTTCTCCAAACTTATTAAAATGCCTAGAAAGCGTGTCCGTGGTGGCAGCAAAATGAACCTGAAATATGACCACAAAAAGACCCAGGAATGTGACAGCTGACAAATGAGCATAACAGTCAAATTGGCAATATTCATGTACAATGCTCAGAAAAGTCGTACATTGTTGACAAAAATGGTGCGCGAATCAGCATCTTCAAGAGGATGACCAGACGAATTTGAGCCTGGAAGTGGCATAATTGTCAGATGAAAAAGCAAAAGTAAAAAAATCAAGAAGTGAAAGAAACTAGTAATTATCAAGAATTGTAACTAACCAGGACCAGAAGCAGTCTGCACTTCTTTCTGGGACTCCGCAGCAGTGTTTCCCTGAATAAAACAGCTGAAAAAATTAGCACCTAGACAAAGATTAGTTACTAGCCAAGTAACATATTGAGCAAAAAAGCAAAGGGAAAAGTAAGTACATTCTCAATAACAGTAGCAGGATTATTATAATCCTTCATCCGTCGTGCAATAGAATTGGTAGGTCCATTGTTATTCTCTGCACGCAGCTTTTGGGAGCCAGTTTGAACTTTTTCACTTGTCGACTGGTAATGTGATGGTTTCCACGTATTTACATTCACTGAAATATTTACAACCTTGTGCTTAGTGCCTGCAGATACTGCTGAATCTTGACCGTTCATCCTTGGCCAATCTGTTAATTCATCTGTATTTTCAGAAACATGATACTGCACCATCAACGAATCATCAGCTTTATTACATCTGGATGTACCTGTCTCGGAAATATTCATCATTCTGTGACCCGTAACATTGCCATATCCATCATTATCAGATGCAGAATCAGATGCCACACATGTGTTGCTATTAATCAAGGATGCATTCACATTACAAGTTTCACCATAGTCTCTTTTTCGAACATATGCTTCACGTGAATTTCCACGTATATCTTCATAATCTATACCCTGAGCAGCAGATGCTCTAGATGCAGCAACTAACTCGGACCGGGTATCAACGCCACGACTTAGTCTATCAAAGACATTTCCAGATTTCACCCTTTTGACATCCTCTGCTGCCTCTGCTACAGCTCTAATAGCTGTATTAACAGGATTTAATGCCCTTGCCACTGTCTGCAGCTTTTGAGGTTCGACTTCATCACTAAGGTTGCCAGTAGGCGTAGAAACAACAGAACGAAGCCGCTTCCGAGAAGGCTCAGACATAGGATTAGAAGGCCTTGTTCCGACTGCATCTCTAACCGCAAATTGTAGAAGTCGCCTAGGAGCAGCAATAGTTGATTGAGACATTTCTCTCTGTTTAAAATGAACAACTGCATCAGGAAGAGCAAAGGTATAAAGCATATCGCAGGCCTTTTCTCTTTAGTCTAAATGATAGCATGAAAAAACAGGATGACAGAAACACACTGATGGGTAATGATTTTTTCGTTTAACCTATCCGTCTTCTACCCTCCCATTCACGCCTAATCTTATTTCAACTAATTTTACCTGTCAACAAATATTTTCCTAAACTTCCCTCAATGAAAATCATTTTTATGCTGGTGCTACATGAAATTCTGGACCACCAGGCCTATGGATGGATAATGGTAGTTTTCAATTTACTTATTCAAGGAGAATGATATTAAGTACAGCATGAGCAGAAAAATCCTCCACCTTTGGTCGCGCCTGCTCGTCTGTACGACTTCTTTTCCTATTCACTGGGTGTTCTGGACTAGCAGACCGCCTGGTACGCACCACTTTGCTCTGCACTTTTTCTTCCTTTGGTGCGTCAGTGGTAATAGAACTGCGGAGAGGAGGGAGACTTTCGTTTGACATGATTCCTTTCCAGTCTCTATTGTGCCGGCTCCTATTAGATTTTAACTTCCCTTTTACTGAATCTACAGCAGGATGCTGAGAATCAGTTTCACTATTGTGCTCGACCACGACTGGTTCAGCTTTTGCAGCTTCATGAGTAGAAGGCATTTGAGGTTGAACATATTGGTCTAGGTCAGAAGCAAGATGGTCCCATAGCCTGAGTGAAAGAAAAACACATTGTAAGATGAGAGGGAAGAGATGTGAATGCATCGCCCTTTCAACGTCGTCCAAAGTATAGAATAGTTACCAATTCACAAAAGAATCACTGCTATCGCCTAGAAATACATCAAGATCCTCCTTGATTTCCTCCTTGCTTCGGCCATTGCCCAGTAAGACTATGACATATTTCTGCATGCCCACATATACAGAAATTTTAGAGCATAAGAAACACGAGTTGAACAAATATTCAGAGCCAGTCAATCCAAAATTAAGAAAAAAAAAACACAGGTGGGAAAGCAGGACAAATCTCCACATTCTCCTATAGTGGATCCCATAACCCCGAAAGTTAAGATTAAAAGGAGCGGTTACAATGATATTGACGTAACACAACAGACACAAAGCTAGCATATTAACACAACAGGCATCCATAAGATCATAACTGATGAAAATCGGAGTACAGTACCATGTGAAGCAGAAGTGTAGTGTCGTTACCCAGACATCCCCAATTACAAGAGTGAAACCAAACACGCTGAATTTTGTTCAAACTCCGAGTGTATACAGGTATCCAACAAATCAATAAAATGTTTAGAGATCCCCAGTCCCCACCCTAGAAAGGAACGTTCTGAGGTACCCATTGCCAATTAAAACACATTTATTGATTTGTAAGATACCTGCATATACACTCAGAATTAAAAGCAACTGATTTGTCAGACAAGACACCTCCTGTTTACACTCAAAATTGCCAATTAAAACACACCCACCCTTAAGTGGTATCTGGTATCTCCGATCAATAGATGATATATACATACGATTGCACATGGCGAAATATTATACTTGTGTGAGCTGTATTATAATCAAAGGTAGACAAATGATTGATTGGGATGGAGGGAGTGTATACTACATTACATTGAATATAAACGTAGATAAGATTGGATTGAATAAAGATTAAGCCGAGAGTGGTACCACGAGAGTGTCATCGACGAAGTCACCCATGTAATCCTTCAAGGTAAGTGTCAAACGATGAGCGAGCTTGGATGATCCTTCATCACTCAAATTCACTTTAAATCTCACTTCTTCCTTGCCCTCCATTTAAAACGACAAACCCTAAAAAACGTAAATTCGATAAGAGACGAACAACATACATATATGTATATAAACAGGCAATTGTAATTGTAATTGTAATTGTAATTGCAATTGCAATAAATAAAGAATATAAAACCCTAGATGCGTACAGGATAACGGGAATTAAGAAGGGAAATGAATCAAGGGTTTCATTTAGGAAATAAAAAGAGTTAAGAATGAATGAATGGTAGAGACGGGAAATGATCGGTAAGGAATAAGGAAACGTACGTGGGAGAGTGTGCCCGGGAAAGTGAAAAATGGCGGTCAAGAATGAGGGAGGTTGTTGGTTTCGAGGGGAAGGAGGCGGAATGTATATATACTTAAAACAAGAAAGCTGTAATGCCCCTAATTCCCAAATACAACAGCCAACCCAGTTTGAGATGTGTGTTTTTGCCACTTCTAGTCTTCTATCAACTGCTAAGCCTAGGTGTTTTTCAGGGCTCTTCTTCGTTGTCCTTCACGGGCGTCGTAAGGCAGCCATCCAATACTATTTTGTCATTTTGTGAGCCGGTTTTATAATAGCGGGTGTAGAACTTATATATAAACTAAATTTTATAAAAACTATATTAATTTGAATAAAGTTAGATGAAAACTAAGAAAGTACAAGTAGTTATCCAAAACTCGTTTTACATGCTCTTGTGTAAAGCGGCTTAATTACACAAAAAATTGTGTTAAACTAACTCTAACACCTCGAAAAATTATAAGGTTTATTTGTCCTACGTTGGAAAAAAGAGGAGGTTATAACAAGTTTATAAATTATTCCACCTCCACATTCATAACAAAGCATATTATGCATTAAGCTTAGTTTGTATTGCGTTGAACTTAGTTTGTTGGTATTTGATCTTAGTTGTTTACGTTGGACCTTGGTGTCGTGGCTAGTTGTGTGTGGTTAGAGTAGCATAGGTAGAACTTTGAGGATGAAGTTCGTGAAAGTTATAGTCAACGGAAGTCAAGATCAAAACCCGAGTCGGGGAAGGATCAAGTTGGGTTGTGTACAAGGGGTAGGGTCACGTGTAACGAAAGCTGTAATGAAGGGATTGCGCATAATATCCGGCAAATGTTCATTGTTTAAAAAATCGTAACGAGCTGTAACGGAGCTGACGCTTGCTTAACACATGTGCTCAAAAATTAATCTTTCCAAAATACTCCAACTTAAATATGGAAACAAAATAAATTTTCTTTACTTAATACTAGCTAGTCTTTCTTTTTTTTTTGTAAAAAATTATCATTTCATATGAAAAGAAATTACAAATTTGCAAGAATATCACACTAGAAGGACACAATACTTATCAAAGCATACTAATTATCCATCATGAAAGGATAATTGTATGCCTTTTTATCATATACATTCTAACATTTACTACAAATTTGACATTATCTATAATAGCTTTAACTAAATTTTCTCTTTGGCTGAAAGTTCGAGCATTTCTTTCAGCCCAAAGAGTGTAAACTACAGCTGCTAAAATAACCTTAAACCATATGTTCTTCCAATTCTAATCACTTCCTCTATTGTGTATCCATTTGAGCGTTGCAATCATACTAGCTAGTCTTTCATTTAAAAAATAACGATTTTTTCATCAACCTATAATATTTTCATCGTTAAACTTTAAAATTTAACCTTTTAACTAAAATATAAAAAAAATTGGTATAAATAAAACTATAATTATACATAACCATAATATAATACCCGGTTTTATTGAGACTTCTAAAGGACCCTTTGAAGATAGTGAGTGAAACCTTGGACTTGATGAGAGCCTTACCCGTGAGTGAGGAGGTGGATATTAGACCGAGTGAGTAGTGAGCACTCGACCGAGTAGAGGGCACTCGGCCGAGTATGGACAATACTCGACCAAGTAAAGGGCACTCGGTTGAGTGTACAAATTACTCGACCGAGTAAGTTGTTCCAGCAGCCGTTATATACGAGAGTCGGGATTAGAATTCACAACACACAATTCATTTCTTCTTCTCTCTCTAAAACCCAAGAATCTCTCTCAAAACTCTCTAAGTTGTCCTTATCCACCTTCCATGGAGTCTAAGCATGGGATTGAAAACCTTGCACCCTCCCTCGACCTTCACCTCTCTTTATCGATCTTGCTTGGTAAGTCAAAGATTTCATCTTTCTCTATTTTACTCTTAATCAAATGCAAGTATTTAAGGGTTTTGTGGGTTTTGTTAATTAGGTGGTTATAATTAGGATTATGGATAATTAAAGAATAATAATAGAGGATTTCATCTATTAAAAAAGTTATAAGATGTGTTGTGATGATAATTGTTATATTGATGTAGGGAGTGATATTATAGAGGGCGAATTCTAGCGTTTTGCGTGTCGCTTACTGTGACCCCCCGCGATAAAGCGGAATATCATACGAGTGAAAAACAATGGATATTATGAACTTTTTTAAACATTTTAAGTCCAAACGTAAGAGTTCACTAACATAATTAAAACGAGAGTAAAGAGTACGCAAATCTTAGGTTATATAAACCAAGATAGTCGAATGGGGAAAAGATATCCCACGAATAAACAAGTTTAATGGTAGGCAAGTCTAGCAAAATATGTAAACAAGTCCAAGGGTCAAGTACTCGCTAGCTCACATGTCTTCTAACCCACAAAAGCTTCATCACAAACATGTCATTCATGTAAACATGAACGTCACAGTCAGTAAGGAGTAACTCAAGCTTCTCCCAGCCACATTTAGTCAAAATGAACATAATTAGAAACTCAAATAAGCAMGTATATCAAATACGACATAAATAACTTGAATAATAAAGAACATGAGATCATACATGATAAATGAGATAGAAATGCAAGATATAAAGAGAATGAACATATTTAAGGCATAATCAACATATATAACTCGGATATGGAATCATAGAGATAACAAGAACAATACTCAAGTACGGATTCCAATGAGAAATGGCATGTGCACTTATTCAAGTCACATAACAAGCTCTTACTACTCTAGACACAATTCCTCTTGGTAGAACGACTAGCAAAGTACGTTCCTAGTCTAAACCTGGCCAGACTCTCGGGATAAACGTTTCCCAATTCGACATGCGATAAATGTTTTGCACACAAGACTCGATCGACTGAACGGAAGTCGAGTACCTCGTATCGGCAGAACAGTCCAGAGGAGGCGAAAATGGCATGAGATGAACCCATACTTGTCAGAACAGCACAAGTAGGGCGTAAAGCAAGTCACGCAGGAATATATATAACATCATGTCAATTTCACAAGAAAATGACTTATTTAAAGTAATTACATACAATAAGGCATTCATGCTTGAAATGAGATAATTAAATGAAAACGAATGAATTATAACTCATACATGAATATTCTACAACATTTCATGTAAGCAAAATACAAATAAACCATAAATTCTTCACACATAAATCATATGATAAAGAAGAAGAAAATAGAAACAGGGGCCTCCCAGGCGGCGGGGGCACCGACTGCCTGTACCTCGGGTGGGCACAGGGCCACAAGTAAGAAAAGGGAAAAACATGTCAGGGACCTCCTAGCCTGTGTGGGCACCGGCTGCCTACCCACCGGCTAGGACCCTCTCTATATATCAAAACTCACTAAAAACATCAGGATACTCCCAGCCTGTGTGAGCACCGGCTGCGCCTGGACATATCCACAACACTAAATATGCCAAAAACTTACAGGAGCCTCCCAGCCTATGTGGGCACCGGCTGCCTGCCCACCGGCTGGGACACATGATAAGTCTATTTTATATACGATTTTACCCCACATTTTAGCTCAGTTTTATATGCTATTTGCACTTTTATTAGTGTTTATTTGAGCTAATATCGTGTTCTAGTTGTTTTGCATGCGTTTAACGTGTTT